>JAADYG010000174.1:0-49298 GCA_023338115.1 Phytopythium boreale
AAGTGCGGAAAAAAATGCTGCCATCGTCTCAAATACGATTTGAGGAGTATTTGGGCCGATTTTGAGCGTTGTAGAGTTCCTATTGGCTGATTTTCGGGCCAAAATTGCGACCTCATTTACTTTTGGCCAGGACTGTAAAATAACCGGCTGACAATATACCGTAACATGTTATATTGATTTATGGGCGTGGACGATCCGAACAGAAACATGACGAATACTGCATGTTGCACAGTGCAACCCGGGAGAACCAGCACACACAGTGAAAAGTGCTAAATCACCGATCGAGGATGCGCGACACCTGACCAACGTCGTCGGGCTCTGAAGATAGGGTCACATCACTCGCTCCGTTGCGCTAGTGCTGCCCTCCACGGCCAGCAACGCGTCCACTTCACGCAGAGGTGGTCAGCAGCGCTGTGCTTTTTTGGTGCAGCGAGAATGAGCAGTGCACGGCCCATGTTCCGCAAGCGCAGCACCCGCCTCGTGCTCGCCATTGCCGTCGCGTGCCAGCGCCATCAAAACGTCGATGCCGCCGTCCGCCGCCATCTGCTCGACGTTGCCTTCCTCATACGCCATGCTCTCAATACTGCTAGTTCTTGGACAATCGATGAGTCACTGCACTAGAGCCCATCACAGTCGCTGAGTGGTACAAGTAAGTATATTTCGTATAGCACCTCGAAACACAATTCTCTATGAGATGCTGATCCCGTGAATGTCAGTCTGTCCCCTTGTCTAGCGAGCTGTAGTCGTTCTCAGCGCCCGCTCGATCATCTGGTAGTTGATGCTGATTCGCCCACCGGTGAAGCCAAACAGGAAATCGGTCAAAGCTGCGACCGTCTGATCCAAGCCCGGAGTTGACTTGTACTGGATTGGCTGCAGGCGGTAGCACGACTGCATCAGTGTGCTGCGCGGATTGTCACTTGGCCTTCGAAGAACGATATAGGTCTCCTCGAGGATCCTGATACCCGACACCGGCTCCGATGCGAACTCGGTGGCCTCTGTCAAGAGGCAATAGATGATGATGACGCGGTCACGCTCTTCGAACTGTCGAATGACCCGCCACTCGTCGAACTTGCCGTTCACGAAGCCGTTCCCGAGCTCGATACTGTAGCTTTCGGCTAGCATGTCATTTTCCCCGTTGTTCATGTTCTGCGGTGAGATCAAAAACGAAAGGATTGTTGGCGTTAGTCTCGTTCAGAGGTTACCATGCGAACAGCTCGGTATAAAGCATATACCTTGCGCGCATCGCGATACTTGAAAAAGGCGCGGTCGGGCATCTGGGAAACCAAGTCACGAAAATGACGCCATGCGACGGTCTGTGTCGCTTCCAAGGCGTACGGCAGTAATTTGTTGGAAACCAGCTCCATGACCGTTCCGTTCGCTTCGTCCTGCTCCACCTTGGCCCTCCGATAGGTCTTCTCCGTCGCTGCCAGTCCGTTCGCGGCAAAGACTGCGTCCAGGTTGCTCCGCGCGCGATCGAGGCTGCGAGTTAACATCTCAAACACCTGCGCGTTGTCCAGCGCTGACCCAACGCCGAAGTTTGTCGCGAAGGCTGTTGGAGCGAGGACCAGCGCCGTCGTCTCGGCTTGATTGGCGGTGTTGGCGGCAGTGGCCGCGGACCGGTTTTCCTCGTTGTGATCTGATTTCTCAGCGCATATGTCCAGGCCAGCGAGCGCAAAGCGGGGTCGCTTGGGCATCAGAATGCGCTTCAGCTTGGCTGCCGTCTTGAGGTGGTCGTTGACAAGCAGCCGCAGGCGTGTGTTCTCCGTTTCAGCGCGCTGCCGCTTCGCTCTTTGTTCCTCGGCCGTCTCCTTCCAGGCCTGTTCAGCGTGTCGTGGAGAGCACGAAGCGCTGATACGCAGTCGAGGCCGTGAACTTGTACTCGTGCACTTGGTTCCGTCAGGGATGCCCAGGGGTCTCCAACGGCGCTGCTCCTTGTGCTGGATCTCCTCGAGGTGGCTCTCGAGCTCTCCGACCTGCCGACGCAGATGAATCACCTCAAACCGGCGCTCGTTCCGCGCTCGGTTCGAGTCCGCACGCTTTGCACGCAACAATGCCGTGTCTGCGCGTCGTGCCGAGTCCGCGGTAGCTATTGACACCGGGTTGTCACCGTCGAGAGCGAGCTGCGCCGCCTCCGCACCATCGGCACGCGTCTCCAGGGCGCCACCTAGCGGTGAGAGGCACTCGAAGGCCTCCGGGGCGTCGTAGTCGTCGAGCAGCGAGCGCAGCGCGAGCGCCTCCACCTCCTCGTCGCTGTCCATGCTGGTCCTGGAGTCGGTGCTGTCCGGTGCAGCAGTTTCTGGTGTTACAGTCACGCACTGATTTTACGATTGGTGCCCATGTCAAACGTACTGATTTTATTGATAGGTGGCGTCAGAGCCCAAGAATATTTACCAAAAACTACGGTACCTTGAACCGCGGTGCAACTCGCATTGAAGGGACACCAGATCGAGCGGGTAGCATTCGACTGCAACTCCTCGTCGAAAGCCATGTGAAGTCGGCGTCCCAGCTCTTGCTCATGCTGACGCGGAGCGGGATCGGTGCCTGGGCGCTTCCCTGGGCTTTCAAGGCCAGCTACTGCAGGAGGATGTACAACATAACTGAGCACTTCAAGTATGCAGTGACGGAAGCGGCTCGCTCGTCCAGAATCATAATACGCGTGCACTGTCAATCAGAACTTCTCCCGTGGTGAACCCCCAGTCGCTCGGTATGTTAGTGTTGCTTTGCAAGCGGTGGGCTAATATTACCTTCGTAGTTTTGGTTGGTGATGCTTGTTGGGCGCTCTCTTGTGCTGCCAGCTTCGTTTGGTTATGCGGTTGCTATTTTTACGTACTCGCGAACGCGAGGAGCAGACAGGTTTTCCCGAGCGCGAGGTCGATCCAATTGCTCCTGGGCAGAGCGTGGACCCAACACTCATGCCGTCCGAAGTTCAGGCTCTCCAGGACCAGCTCGCGGCGTTGCAGGAGGCCAACGACGGCCTCTACAGGCAGCATGCGAACGAGAAGGCGCAAATGCAGCTCGCGATTGAGCAGGAGAAGGTCCGCGTCGCAGAGTTGGAGGCGTCAGTCGCCGCGTTCAGCGAGGAGAACGAACAGTGGCGAGCCAGCTACGGGCAGCTCGAAAGCGACAAGTACGAGATGGAAGAGCGGCTGGAGGCGCAGAAGCGTGAGCTTGAAGAGAAGATCGCCATGCTAGAAGAGTCGGTCCAAGGGTTCACGTCCGAGCTCGTCAACGATCTGGAGGAGCTCGAGAAGGAGAAGTCCACGCGGGAAACGAGCGAAGAGCTGGTGTCGGAGCTGCAGAAACAGATCACCGAGCGCGATGAGCGTTTCGCCCAGCTCTCAAACGAGTACGACGGGCTAAGTGCTTCGTTCGAGCAGCTTCAGTCCGCACACAGCGAGCTACAAAACGACAAGGAGCAGATGCAGAGCACCAACGAACAAGTCGTCAAGCGACTGGAAGGAGAGATCGCGGCCTTGGAGGTGAAAGTTGGCGCCCAAGCAGCCGACGACGAAGTCAAGCAGGTCAACCAAAGCGCTCATCTACGTCGCGCCGAGCAGCAAGTTCAGGCCAAGGACGACGAGATCCGGCAGCTTCAGCAGCGCATCAAGTCACTCGAGGACGACCTGAACGTCATGTCGCTCGCCGGGTCGGGCAAGGGTGGCCCAGGGTCCACTGACCTCGCAGCAGCCGTTCGTGAACTGCAGCAGCAAGTCTTCGTCAAATCGGAGCAGCTCGTCCAGCAAGGGGAGAAGAACGTGGCGCTCGTCCAGGCGAACGAGCAGATCCGGCAGCAGTTCCAACTGCTGCAGGAGGAAGTCAAGGAGGTGCGACTTGTCCTACTGCGTGACATCGCAGGTGACCAGGGTGTTGACGCGCAGCTGTGTAAGCACGTCAAACTGACGGAATTGCTGCGGCTCCGTATCAAAGCACTCGAGCACGAATGGATCCTGACTGGGAACGGCTCCGCTCCTAATGGTGCTGGAAGTGATGGTAGCGACACAGTTGGCGGGGAGGACGCGAGTGGCGGAGAGGACACGACTGGACCGTCCTCCTGCCACCTGCGCAATGTTGAGGCCTTCTCGGCGATTGACGGGCTTGGCTCCATTGGGAAGCTCGAACGCGAGCTGCGGTTGGTTCGAAGTAGGAACAAGCGGCTTCAGGAGCGATCGCAGCGACTGGAGCAGGAGCTGGAGGCGGCTCACAGCTCGCTCAAGGACTTGCAGGCGATGAAGGAGAAGGTGGTCGACTTGGTGGGAAGGGAGCGGGTCGAGAAGGAGCTGCGAGCCAAGAGCGAGTTGAACTGTAAGGAGTACGCGGAGAAGATCGCGGTGCTGTCGGAGCATATCGAAAAGCTGATGGTGCATCTCAAGCACGAGGCTACAGCCAAAACCAAGGCCGTCGATACCCAGCGACGCACCGAGAAGGAGCTAAGCGAGACTCGCGACAAGCCTGCGGTCATGACCAAGAAGAGCGGTGCCAAGGAGCAGCAAATCCAGGAGCTCGAGCAGGGTGCACGCATCCTGGAGGACCAACTCCGGCTGATGGACGAGAAGTTCATCGACGTGCGCAACAAGCTCGACTGGACGCGCGTGACGTCGCAGAAGGAGATCAAGAAGCTGACCAACGAGCTTAGCTCTCTGCACATGAAGTGGCAGCTCACGACGGACGCCGGCGTGCTGTCGCTGCTTCCTGATTGGGCATCGTCCAAGCTGGCCAAGCCTACGCCCGGCAAGAAGCCTCTGGGCGTAAGCAGCTCGGAGCCGCGATTTAGCAACAACCCCCTCGCATCGAGCCGTGGCGAGCTCTCACCCGTGAACCACTCAGGCGCGCTGTCCCCACCGACGATGGAGGACCCGCTGGCGTTTGGCGGCAAGCGCACACGCTTCGATATCCCAAAGCTGCCGCAGCCCGAGGCGGACGTCGGCACGCCCTGGTCGGACACCAAGCTCGCCGCGCTCCAGCGCAACCTGCAGCACAAACAGCGGCTCTAGAGCTCTTGGCAGAGAGGGGGTTGATGGGTCGATATATATACTGTGCCTGCAAAGAATGCATGATGAACCCCCACTTCAACGTGTTAGCGTTCGTCTACTGAGAGCGCGTCACACTGTGTGACTCACACCAAATCTCAAAGGATACATTTCCAGCAGGGGGCCTCCGTAATCACCATAATGTCGCGCGAAGGTCGCTCGATGGCCGTCTGAATTACGAATCCACAGCAAGTTTCTTTCAGACTGACTGGCGCTGTTCTTTTATGGGAACCCATAAAAGAACAGCGCTGGTCAGTCTCTGATACAAGTTCACTAACCCACGTGGATCCAGTTCTCTCGGTCCGCTAGACGCACGATCGCGTTTGTCTTTGCTGCCGCCTCCCGAGCCGCGTGGGCGCACGCCAAGCGTCCGTCCGTCCGCCCGCCCGCTCAGTTCATAAAGCAAACCCCAAGGATCAAAGCGTCGGGTCACCGGACGCTCCCATCGCCAGACACCAAGCGTGCAAACGAGGAGCTACGTTCGTGTTCCCCCTAGAGCATTACCCACTGAAGGCAGACAGATGAAGTCGCTGCTGGCCGCGACGCTGCTGCTGGCGCTGTCGTGGGCGTCGGCGGCGCGCGCGAGCCTGTTCACGCGCGACTCGAGTCCGCTGTTCGTGGACTCGTTCCAGATCCGGCCGCTGTCGCGCGACAGCTTCGACAACATGCTCAACGACACGAGCGCCGTGTGGCTCGTGGACTTCTACGCGCCCTGGTGCCCGCACTGCCGCGACTTCGCGCCCGAGCTCGAGAAGGTCGCGGCCTTCTACGCCGACAGCGCCGTCGTGCACATCGGCGCCGTCGACTGCACGCGCAACAAGGACATTTGCAACGACGAGAAGATCTACGGCTACCCGTCGCTCAAACTCTTCCACGTGCCCGACACGGCCGAGTTCTCGCGCAAGATGAGCATCAAGGGCCGCAAGACCACCAAGGCCGTCATCTCCTGGATCGAGGGTCAGCTGCAGGAATACGGCATGGCCTCGGGCATCAGCGAGGAGGAGATCGAGAAGCAGATCGCGCTCATCCGCAGCAACCGCGTGGTCGACAAGGCCGGCGGCGCCCCCGTGCTCAAGGAGCAGGCACCCGAGATGAAGTACAAGCGACTGCACGACGCGGGGACCGCGGCCATGCTCACGCTCGAGAACAGCTTCTACATCGGCACGACGGTGCTGGAGGGCGACCGCTACGACGCGGCGCTCAAGTGGGTCGAGGCGCTCGCCGTGTCCTTCCCGATGGAGGGCAACCGCGTGGCGTTCGCGACGCTGCTGGACGCCATGCGCCGCAACGACAGGTGGGAGCAGAAGGACTGGAACGAGCTCATCCAGAAGTGGAAGACCGTAGCGCAGAAGACCGTCTACCCGAAGGACCTTCTCGACGCGAGCGAGGAGGACGGCTGGTCGACCTGCACGACCTACACGTGCGCACTTTGGACGC
Organism: Phytopythium boreale; assembly: GCA_023338115.1. Taxonomy (NCBI): domain Eukaryota; phylum Oomycota; class Peronosporomycetes; order Pythiales; family Pythiaceae; genus Phytopythium; species Phytopythium boreale. Next base: position 6,465 of record JAADYG010000174.1, read on the forward strand.
TGTTCCACAGCATGACGGTGTCCAACCTGCAGACCGCGTCCCCGCTGGAGCCCTGGAAACCCAGCGAGCTCGCCGCGGCGATGCGCACGTACATCAAGTTTTTCTTTGGCTGCGAAGAGTGCCGGCACCACTTCATGAAGGCGAATCCGGACAGCATCATCACCGATCTGGCCAAGACCGACGCGGACGGTCCCAAGGAAGTCGTGCTGTGGATGTGGCGCATGCACAACAAGGTCAACAAGTTCCTCAAGAAAGGCCAGTGGCCGTCGGTGCAGGCGTGCCCCATCTGCTACGTCGAAGACGTCCAGGAGCTGTCGCTAAACCCGGCCGTGCTGCACGAGGACGACATCGTGGCGTACCTCACGAGCGTCTTTCGCCACGAGGACCAATCGACGTTCTCGCTGGACTACGCGCAGAACGGCCTCGGATCTGCGCTCTGGACATCGGTGCAGGGCTTTGGCTCGACGATCGCCGGCGTTCTCGTGCTCGCGCTGCTGCTGTTCGCGGTCAGTTCCCAGCGTCACCGCATCGTGAACGTAAAGAGCATCCTGCAGCGCCAGCATCTCGCGTGACTAAGGCGCAGGAACGACGCACAGAGAGATCTGTGAGTTGCGTCCTGCCACGACCTGGAAGTTGGGAACACACGTGAGACCAGACACAACTCGAAAGTCCAACAAAGAAGTATGTATTCGACGCGTCAAACAAACTCTCGAGTGCTTTTTCCACAGCTACTGCAGCGTTCAGCCTTATACATTGCACGAGCAAAGTGCTCGTCACATCATCGTAGTGGTCTGTCTGCACGTACGCGAACACACGCAGCTTCAATACAGCAACCGCTCCATCGCCTCCTTGTGCGCAAAGTCGCCCGTGGTCGACGCCAACACGGGCGGCGCCGCATGCGTCACCGTCGCGCCCAGCTCCGGGTGCGACACGAGTATCGAGAACGCCTCCACCTTCTCGACCAGGTCGCCGTTGATGCCCACGTAGTCGAACTTCCCCAGCAAGTCCGTGTACCCGTCCTTGTAGAACTCGCTGCGCTTCGTCTCGCTCGAAGCTGCTTCAGACGACGACGAAGACGACGAAGACACTTTGACGTACACCTTGACGTAGCACGAGCGCACGGGCGCGCCGTCGTGCAGCACCTGCAGCAGTCCCAGCTGCGGCATCGTCGTGACCCGCAGCCTCGAATAAAAGTATGCGCGGGTCATCTCCACTGGAGGCGCGAGCGACTCAGCCGTCCGAGATGCTGGGGCTTCGCGGATATGGATCATCATCTGCGAACTGTGGAGGTCGCTCGGGATCGCAACGACGCGCTTCGTCCAGCCTGCTTCATGGAGTGAAGTTGCTGAGTCGGTCAAGCAGACAGTGAGTCGCCGACGCGGTGCGATTAATAGCCCTATGGATGACGGGCGTGATACTGGCGCTGACGCTAGCCGCAACGACGCGATTGTGTCTGACGAAGTGTTGAACGGGTCGGTCGAGAACATTTGCTCGACGTCGATCGGGTAGAACAGCAGCTCGCACGCGCGCAGACACTGCGCCGACACCTCGACCGACGATCCCGTTACCTCTGCTTCGAGCTTCACTTGCGGCGGCGTGATGCTATCGATGGCCGCAATCGGAGTATCGACTGTTGTACGGCTACTCTCTGTAGATCCCTCCGACACCGTCACGCGATCCAGCCGACTCAACTTGTGCGCGTCAAAGTCGTCGAACTCCTGCAACACTTGCGCCAGCTTCTTGAACCGCTCGCTCCAGCGCGGATTCGGGTGCTCCACGTGCTTTTCAACTGCTCGGCGAGCCACCGCGAACTTCAGCCCACGTTCATGTTCGTGACTTCGTACCAAGTCGATGAACGCGGACAAGTAGTCGAACTGAACCGTACACAACACTCGAGCTCGTTCCGACTCCGGCAGCGCCTCGAAGCGAGCAAACACACGCACCGTGGCGTCGATCCGGTCTAGTAGGAGCATGTAGTAGGCTAGCACCATCAGGTGCTCTGCTGTAAGCTGCGAGTACATGCCAAGTCGCAGACACAACTCGTGAAAGTACTCACGCGCCTCGGCATTCCGAATCCGCTCGCTCGATCTGCCAGCATGACCGTCCGACTGTGCGGGAGATTGGCTATCGTTTCCACTGCCAACAGCAATTGGATGCGCCCGACGATTCAAGAACGGACCGAACTCGATGTGATCAAAGCTCGCAGCCGCGTCCACGAAGCGTTCGCAGTCGTACAGCCTCGTCGACGTGAAGAGCGACGTCGAAAGTCCGTTGCCCACCGCTCGGGCCGTGTCATCCGAACTCTCGAGAAACTCCTTCATGCCTTGCACGTCGCCGTGACGCAACGCGTACTTCCACAGGTCGCGGTCAAACACCAGCTTCTCTCGCAAGAAGGATGTCAGGCCGTGGTAAAACGCCGCGTCTTGGCACCGCCAGCGCAACTTACTCATAGATGGCTGCTCGCCAGACTTCACACTCGACAGATACTGACAGACGTCGTTGAGCGAACCGCGGGCACTCACGTCCGACCACGACAGGAGGTTCACTTGAATCGCTTCGCGGACGACTCGAAGTTTACTCTTGCCGTTGCCGATCTCGTTGACGTCTGCCCAGGCCACGACCAGACCGTTCAGAGAGGCGTGAGCCGGGTAGAAGTCGAACTCGCCGGCCTCCGGGAAGTAGAAGTTGAACCGGAGTGTGCATGACGACTTCGACTCTACGTCGACGGTGGCGTTCCTGGTGTAAATCCCCGACTGTCTCGGCGCTCGTTTCCCCAATGGGACCGCGCCATGCGGGATCTGCATCAATACGTTCACATTGCGAACCTCCGAATCGGTGATGTTGCTGATCGTCACGACAGCCGAGTAGACCTTGTGCACCACGATTTCGCCCACTTCGAACTCGTTGCTGTCAGAGTCCGTCGCGTTAACGATCTTTTGCTTGACGAGGAGCTCCGAGTTGGCAGCTGGGCTCACATCCGCCGGGCCAATACTGCGATGGTATAAGACGAGATCGCTCGCAGCGACGAGCTTCCGCTGGTTGGTCGATCCGCCGCCAGTAACCGGCTTGACTTTGGATGGTGGCGGATCGATCGTCAAGTCGAGCACGGAGATGGCCAGTAGGCCTTCTGTGAGAGATGACAGAGCCTCGGGGAAGTACGACGCCACAAACGGCCGTTCGTGCGAGTTTCTTCCGGACGTGGCGCGGGACTTAATGTAGCGCGCGTAGTCTCTCCAGAAGTTGTTGGCGCCGACGAGTGGAGGTCTCTGACTCGAGTAAAGCCGCTTCTCTTGAACACGTCGCACTTTGCCGGGCGGGAGGTACGCGGTGTCTGACCTGATCTCTCGACGCGGCCGTTTCCCGTCCTGCGCGTTGGGATCGTCACCATCATCGTCACTGTGGACGCTTTGCACCCCGAAGGTGTCGTCGACGTCGACAAAATCCGAGTCGGAAGGAGAAGACCACGGTGATTCAACCCCTGGTTGCCCCGACTCGATAACCGGCGAGTATGCAGGAGATGTTGGCGAGTACGCTGGAGATGTCGGAGAGTACGCTGGAGATGTCGGAGAGTACGCCGGTAACGTCTGTGGTGATGCCGTCGCTGTCGGCTCCTGGCCGAACAAACGACCGCCTCTTACACAGCAACGCGCCAAAAAATCGACAGAGACTTTCGCGCCACAACTATCGTCATCATCTTGACGAAGTGGAACCACGCCGTGTGAAATCACGGTGCTGAACATCTGCACAAGCGATACCCGTCCTCTGTCGCTCTTGACTGCATGCTCGATGGTCGTGATGACGGCGTCGCACACGCGCGCTGACTCCGTCGTCGACACGAGTGTGCCCGCCAAAAAAAGTTTCTCAATGTTGCCCATGCGAGCAAACACGCTCGGCGACAGGTACATCGACCGTAAAGTGTCGAGGTCCTCGAGAACGCAATAGTCAATGAGCGACTTGGCCATCTTGGACGCCACCAGTGGCTTCACGTACGCGACGAAGAACGCGCGGTCCTTCTTGTAAAGAAAGAAGTGAAACTCGTCACTTGCGTGCTTGTAGTAAATGTGTGTCTTCTCCGTCGTGCTCAGGTGAAACCACGTCCTCAACACCTTCACGAGTTCCGTTAGCCGCTGATCTTTTGCGACTCCGACCCAAAGGTCAAGCACATCTCCCAGCGAATTGTACACGGCGAATTCGGTTCCACCTTGGCCGTCAAATAGTCGCTCGTCACCAGCTCTCAGGCACTCGTGGCGGTCCATTTGGTGAAAATGCTGCGACGATGTCAGGGCGCTCTCAGGAGACAGGCGAAGATCTCGCTTTGCTAGCGAGGCAGCGTGCTCCGTTCGCTCATGGTTTCCGAGGTCTGTGGTCATCTGAGCAATGCAGGACTGCCCGCAGCTGTCGTCCAATGCGACAGCGACAAGTTCGAGGGTCAACCCGCCTTCTTGATAGCCGCTGGGCAGGATGGAGTCAAGTCTGATGTGTGCGACGCCATCTGCATCGACTGATCCACTCAAGCACGCCTTCATGCTTGATCCAAGAAACGCGATACTTGGACAGGCTGTCGGCTTGGGCCGCCTCGATCTCACACGGAGGCTCCTCGATCGCTCCCGGTCTTGGATATCCTTCGCGCGATTGGTTTCGTCATCAGCAGGCTTGTCGCCGCCAGACACCATCACGACCTCCATTTCCGAGGTGGAGTCCACAAACGGACTCTGAATCCACGAGGGCTTGGACACATTGCACGGCCCAGTGCTGAAGCCTCCATCACCGTCATCAGATTCCAGAAGCGCGCGCCGCTCGAGGATGTACGAGTATTCGTCACTGATCTTGCGCATCTGCTGGAATCTGTTGCGGTGCAAGGCCGTGCCAAAAGACGCGTGTGCTACTCGGAACCCCGAGTCACAAACCAGTGCTTGACTGCGATCCCGAAATGTGATGGCCAAGGTACTGTCAGAGACGTCCAGAAAGCGCTTCACAAAAACGACAACGCGCGTCGACTCCACGATCGCGTTCCGTAGCTCGATTTCCATGATGGAGCAGCCAGTAGCGGGGTCCCCCACGACGCTCTGGGAGATGATCCCCATCGGTGCTCGCTGCGTCGCTAGAAGCACCCTCCTCGACTGCAGCAGTGCATGGGCACCCCAAGGCGACAGATCTTTCTTCAGCTCACACACCACGACCGAACACTTGAATTCTAGGGGGCGGACGACCAAGAGGAAGCGGCCAGGTCGGTCGATCCTGGCCGATAACCCCACCGTCACGCCGAGCCGACTCTTGATCACTGTTAACCGCGCATCGCGAGTCACTGGTTCCAGCACCTTCTCTGCTGTGTCTTTTAGCTTGAGCACTTCGTACAGGGAGATCATGCCAGTTACCAGCCAATTGTCCGTCTCGCCCGCATGTGCCAGCGGTATCGGCTGCTCGATCGTCTCGCCCATTCTGCAATGGACGACGCGACGTTGGTTGCACGACACATTGGGCAGCTCCCAGCTCCACACAGCGTCTTTCGATATTGTTGGCAGAGACGCACTGATTCGTTGGACGTCTCTGAGCTCTCCAAGTTTCACTTCGCCGTCCACGTTGGTCTGAAGCTTCAGCACTCGCGGCGAAGTAAAGTGGGCGTTGAAAACGCTGAGCTCAACGATTGCACCGAGAATGCTCTCGCCGTTCTGGCCTAGAACGAGCACAGAGAACTCGCTGCGGCTTGCTCCGGGGTCGCCGGCGTCAATTGGTCGGCGAATGAAATGCGGCGTACATATTCCAGTGTAGCTTCGGGCATGACGGACCTTGAACTTTGTGGAATAGCTGAGCACTGGCAACTCCGAGAGAGAAGGTTCAACGGGCGTCGTGCCCTCTGCTTCCACCTTGGCCAGTCGCGCAGTTACCTTGGCATCAACTGATTCGGCCTCATTTGGTATCTCGAACGATACGATCGACTGCAACAAGTGATCCGCCGACGAGAACTGCTGCACGATGTTCTGCGCGCAGCTTAGCGCGTCCGTGCCAGCTCCAAATTCGACTGTCAGCTCCAAGTTCACAAGTCGCTCCAAAGATACTTCGGTACTCCCGATGATCAGGCGCAGCGTGGTCACCAGTTGCGCAAGGGCGCCAGGGATCAGCTGCTCGGCGTCGATGCGCATATCTGCTGCCAGCGTGAAGTCCTCACGGAGGTACTTGAACGACGGCTTGAGAAAGCCAAACGAGCGGTGGCAGAGGATCAATGCGAACTTGTCGGCACCGGGAGCTTGTGCCTTCTGCCGAAACGGAATGACGACCAGCCCTTGTTCGTCCGCTGCGTATTCCCGTCCTTGCTGCGCACGGCTGCGGCCTGGCGTCACATCCAGCACCACCGCTTGGGTGTCGCGAAGCACGTTGCCCTGCTCGTCGAGGACCAGCAGCTCATGCCCACGACTCGTAATGCGTTCAACGTGCTGCAGAAAGCCGCGACGGAGGATCGCTCGACATGTTAGACCCTTCCCCAGAACCTCAACCACGTACACGCCGCGCTCGCTCTTGCCTTGACGAGACGCGAGGAACTCGATGGGTAGTCGCGCTTCTTGCCACTTGGTCAAGTGGCTGAGGTTAATCACAATCTCCTCGTTCGGCAGGAGGCCGTCCAAGCGTATGTCACCCCGGACTTCGTGGCGCAATCGCGAATAGTACTCCTCCGTCTTGATCTCGTACAGATGTGCTGACAGAGTCTGCACGTTGCGCACGCGGACGTGAACCAGCAGAGGCTCATCAGGCGCAAAGTACGACGGGTTGGACTCGCAAAAGGAGATGTTGGGAGCCGTGAGCTCGGGTGTCTCCAGCTCGCTGCCGTTCAACGGAAGCTTCTCGATCCACGTGGAGATATCCCCTTTGCCATGCTTGATCGCCGCGAAGGCCTGCTGAGTTTCGAGCCACTCTCGACCGGTGTACTGCTCAAGAGCATCCAAAATCGTGGCGGGGTCGAGCGCCGAGCCGAAAAGGGCGCTGACAACTTTGCTGACGACCTGGTCGCTCTGCAGCGCCGACATACCGGCCAGCACGGCTTTCGTTGTGTAGTCATGCGAGCCTTCCGCGACCGGACAGCCTGCGTGACCGACAGCTTGCGAGTACATGACCAGCCCTTGCAGCAGACCCGCAGCAGTATCGGGTTGCAGCCAATACAGAGCGTGACGATGCTGGAGGTCCTTAAGCCGAGTTTCCCGTCGCAAGTCCTTCACGACAGATGAGAACTGCGATAGGAACTCGATGCAGCGCTCGGCCACTTGAATCTGCGAGCGGATGGTGTCTTCATCTCCCGCTACAGCTGGCAAGTTGTCGATTTCTTGAGTGGCAGCACTGGAGATCAGTTGAACTCCGTGACGTGCAAACTCGACGTTGTACCTGAACAGACTCGGCTGTTGGTCGAAGCACTGCTGCAACTGGAAGATCGGCATGCGGCCATGTGCGCGTCGGAAGTTGAAGCCGCGATTGGTTTCCAGTAGACGCTCGCGCCGGACGTCCTCGATTACAATGTCGACAAACCCAGGGATGTTGGTGTACTTGAGCGCGTAGTCGTCGAGCAATCGCTCGATCAGAGCGCGGCGTACATCATGAGGAACGTCGTCCGGCGTCGCACTGGCAATTCTCGGGAGCAGGATCTCGTATGAGAGTGGGCGGGTGTTGTCCAGCCAGCGCTTCACCGACCTCAATGGTAAGGTCTTGAGGTTTCTCCACTTCAAGTCAATCAAACTGGAGGTCGACACCTGTGATTCCCTGCAGCAATCATAGAAAGTTGCCGTTCCTGTGTCAGACACGCGCGCAGTCACCATTTGGGAAAGAGAGGTAAGTACGTACTCGAGAGCGGACGGGAAGACCTCCCCGCTGGGAGACAGGCTGTCGAGTGGCTTGACGTCGTTAAACTTGACCTTGAGCGCCTTTGCAGCGCGGTCGGCCAGCTCCTGAGCGAAGAGCACAGCAACGTGAGCTATGTCAGGACCGAAAGGTATACAGCACGACGGGAAGAACCCGCGATCCCCACCTTCAGCCGCTCCGAGGATCCGTCCAAGCGGCGCTGCAGCTCCAACTCGAGCAGCATGCGCCGCTGCTGCACTCGACTGCGCTTGCGCGTGCAATTTTTGCTCTCCAGGAAGCTTTCCGCCGTATCCAGGCGCACCGCGTTCTTCTCCAGCAAGCTCAGCGCTGCCTCGTCGCTCGCTCGCGTCTCGCGCTCCACCAGCGCTTGCGCGTCCAGGAGGACGCAGAGCGCCTCGTAGTACACAAAGTCGGGCGAGCCCGGCACGAGGCAGCGCTCGGCCAGCACGCGCTTGGCCGCGGCGTCCGGCGCCAGCGCGAACTGCTGCGCGAACGCGACACGCGCGTCCTCGCTGAGCGCCGAGCCTTCCGCCGCTAGCTGCGTCTCCCACCGATCTATCTCGCCACACTTACTCTGTCTCGCACGAGGCGGATTCGAAAGTGACAGCGGCGATCGGACCAAAAGGTGCACCCTCCCTTATTTGGACCGTGGGTTGAAAAACGCGGCCTCGTATCTGCGATGTGATATTCCCTGCAAAGACAAGCGGCGACGCTGTCGACTGCCGCGACCACGAACAGAGGGTCATGGAGACCGCCAGCACCTACGCGTGCCGCTTGTTGGGAGGGCGGGGGCGGCGCGCCGTCCTCGCTGCCGCCATGGGGAGGAGGAGACCTCATGGTGGTCACCAAAGCAACCCAACAAGTAGCAATTGCCGTGGACCAGTGAGTATTACTTTGATTCATACTATTACAATAGTGGTTGACTCATACTCCGAAGTATAAAATATTATTATACGACTCCAGGAGTAGAAGAAGTACTAAAAATTATTATTCACGCTGACTATACCTCTACAGGAGTATGAATGTTATTAATACTAGTGGTAATTCAGCTCGGCCAGCGTCACTTCAACTCGTGTGGCGTCACGCCACTGACACGGGTATGCGAGGTCATCTTGACACGGTGACTCACTGACATCCAACGCACATCATTAACGCTACGACTTCGAAGGGCCACCCGGCATCTATTCGTAACCTGCAGTCGCTCGCAGCTCCTGCTCGATCATCTGGTAGTTGATGCTGATTCGCCCGCCGATGAATCCGAACAGGAAGTCGGTCAATGCTGCGAACGTGCGCTCCAGACCGGAGGTTGTCTTGTACATGACTGGCTGGAAGCGGTAGTAGAACTGCAATAGCGTACTGTCTGTCGTGGAATCGCCGCTTTCTCCGACGCCTGCATGGCGACTGGGGCGACGAAGAACGATGTAGATTTGCTTCAGGATCCGGATGCCGGAGACTGGCTTGGACACGAACTCGGTCGCCTCGGATACGATGCAATAGATGATGATGACGCGGTCGGGCTCCATGAACTGCCGAAGGACCCGCCACTCGTCGAACTTGGCGCTCACGATGCCGTTCCCAAGCTCGATACCGTAGCTCTCTGCTAGCATCTCGTCCACGCCGTCAAGCTCCAAATTCTGCAATGACATCAAGCACAGCCGCAGCACCTTTCGTTAGCGATAGAAGCAGGCCGGACAAGCAAACACAGCCCAGCATGCACACCTTTCGCTCGTCATGGTACTGGAAAGAGGTGCGGTCGGGCATCTTGGGATACAATTCGACAAAGTGGCGCCAGACAACCTGTCTCGTTGCTTTCATGTCGTAAGGCAGCGCTTTACTCGCCACAAGCTCCATCGTCGCTCCACGCTCATCGTCCTGCTCCACCTTGGCGCTCCGGTAGGCCTTCTCGGTCGTCGCGAGGCCGTTCGCCATGAACAAGGCGTCCATGTCCCTGCGAGCGCAAATCACTCTATCCTTCAGCATGTCGAAGATCTGGGAGCTGGACAAACCTGAGACCCTTGTGAACGGGGGCGGGCTGGGTTGAATAGTCACGAACGATGTTGCGACGGGGATCGACGACGTCGTGACCACATGATCCGTACGAGCGTCGCTCAGAGGCAGAGCCGTGTCTTGTTCTGGGAAGCACGCGCTCAGGTACGAGCGCGCATTGCGAGGGCGCTTGGGCACCAGGATGCGCCTTAGCTGGTTCGCAGTCTTGACTTGGCTGTTGATCAGCAGACGCAGGCGAGTGTTCTCCGTCTCCACTCTCACGCGCTTGCTTTTCTCGTCTCGTGCGAGCTCCTCCCATAGCGGCACTGAGCCTAGGGACGGATACAACTTGTCGACGATACGCAGCGAGCTCATGTTGCCAGAGCGCTGGAAGTCGCTTGCAATCGCAAATGAGCTCCATTTGCGCGGGTCGTGTCTCCTCAGTTCGCCAAGGTGGCGCTCCAGCTCTGCGGCCTGACGACGCAGATGGATCAGCTCGAGTCGACGCTCATTCCGCGCTCTATTCGGGTCCGCCTGCTTCCCGTGGGAACTCGCAGTGCTGGAGGGAAGCTTCTTGTGTCCACCGGCTTGGGTGTGCCGCGCAACGATGCCAGTGACAGACGATGCCTCTGACGGCGCGCTGTCGCTGCCAGAAGTGGACTGCGCAGCCTCAACATCGGTGAAGGGGATCTCCAGCGCGTCGTCTAATGGCGAGAGCCACTCGAGCGCCTCCGTGGCGTCGTAGTCGTCGAGCAGCGAGCGGATCGCCAGCGCCTCCTGCTCGTCCTCGGCGTTCATTTTGACTCGAAATTCAGAAGTGTGCGGACGGATGGGCACTTTTGTAAATACTATGCTGAGTGACTTCTGAATCAGAAATTCTGATACAATACTCAGGAGCTGGTCCATTTCTCAACTTGATCGATCCTCACCGTCGACCATGGCGCCGACAAGTCTCCGTGCGTCGCGCCCGCTGCTGGTGGCGGCGGCCAAGAATGGGCGCGCCATCCCCTGCGACGTGGATGGGACCAATTTCCTGCTCTCGCACCCGCGCGGCGCGTACACGGGCGCGCGCACCGTGCAGCAGACGCGCGTCTTCGACTACGAGGGCCACATCAAGCGTCTCGGTGCGTGTGTTTGCGGTGCTGGGCGCGCTAGACAGCCTCCATCCGCCTTGCGTCTACTAAGGAGCGCGTACATGTGTCCCTCCCTCTCTACGCTTGGTACTGACGCTTGTGAATGTCTTCGCTGCGGCTTGGCGATGACGCGCCGCAGTGGACTCGACGGTCGCGATGCACGCGGCGCCCTTGTCTCCGCGCGACGTGGAGCTGGCGCTGCGTCCGCGCACCGAGGAGACGCTGCGCGCGGCGATGCGCGAGTTCAAGTCCCAGTTTGGCTCCGAGGAGGGCGAGGAGTACAAGATCAACCTGCTCGTGTGCACCGCAACGGAAGACGCCGCGCCGTCCGGGCCGGTCAAGACGCCGCTGGAGGCGACCGACGTGTACTGCCACATTGGCCTGCTGCCTCCGCTCCGCTCGGAGCTCGTGAAGCTCAAGGTGGCGGGGCTGCCGCGCCACAACGCGGCGGCCAAGGACTCGGCCTGGGTGCGCGAGCGCAAGGCCATCTATGACAGCCTGCCACTCGACGTCGAAGAGATCGTCCTCATGGACCCGGCCACGCGCGAGCTGCTCGAGGGCTCGCAGACCAACTTTTACATCATCCAAGACGGCGCGGTGCACACGGCGAACGACGGTATCCTCAACGGCACGGTGCGTGCGCTTGTGCTCGACGTATGCGACAAGAGTGGCATCCCCGTTGTCTTCTCGCCGCCATCACTCGACACGGTGGACCAGTGGGAAAGCTGCTTCATCTCGAGCACATCGCGGCTTGTCCTCGGCGCGGGCGAGCTGCAGTTCGAAGACCCGGCGTCCAAGCAGCCGCGTGCCAAAACCTTCCTGCCCAGCACGCTGCTCGAGCGCATCTCGGCGCTCGTGCGCGCCGCCGTCCTCGAAAAGAGCTCGGTCGTGTTTGAAGAGTGAAGTTGAAGGTGTTTGAGGGAGTAGCGCACCTCGGCGGAAGTGTTCTTAAGTCTGGATGCTGGCGAAATAGATCATACCCCATGGTTCGTCCGGCCTCGCGACGGACAGAGCAAGCGTGGCAGCTCATCCGCCGTGCTGGTATCGCCGTCGCTGTTTGGTCCTTAGCCCGTGTCGTACTCGGCCACCTCCGTTGGCGAAGAGGCCATTGCAGATGCTGATGAACTGCTTCGAGTACTGCCGCCAGTCGAGGCGGCGCCAACGACTCTCGACTCGCTCCAGGCTTCCCTGATCCGCTCCTTTCTTCGGGCGTTCCCAACCTGCGCCTGCTCTTGGCGCCATTGAACAACCTTTGCCGGCGCTGTGCTGCCCGTCAGAAGCTTCCAGCGCGCGATGGGCCAGCGGAAGAACCGCTCGCGCACGCGCTCAGTGTAGCTCGCGCGCTCGAGCCACTTCGACAGCGCGCCCGCGGCCTTTGCGCGATCCTGCACTGCCGCGTACGCATTCGCCACCCGCAGCCAATCGTCGGGGTCGTCATCGTCGTCGTTCACATCGTCGGGCGTGCGGCTGCTCTCTATAGCACTGGACGCCGTCTCGCCGTTCTGATGCTGACCCTGTTGCAGCTGCTCGTGCTGAAGAACAGCAGCAGCAACGGCGCGCCGCTTCTGCGTGAGCATTGACGGGCCGTCGCGGTGCTGCTGCTTCCTCTTTGCCATGACACTGAACGCGTCCTTGGTCAGCGCGAACTCCCCTCGAGCAAAGTAGCGGTCGCCCGCGCGCCTCCACGTGTCGGGGGCCGTGACAAACTCCAGCCACGTCGCGTATTGACTGCTCATGCCCGCGATGCTGGCGCTGGGACGGCGTGGCCCGTTCAAATCCAGATCCAGCTCACCCGCGTCTCTCTTCTTGCGAAATGCCTCTTCAAAGGCGAGCGCGCTGAGTCTCCTCGCCGCTGGATCTCCTTCGCGCTGGAGCACCCGCGCGACGAGGAAGAGAACGTCAGCAGCCTGCCACCCGAAGGGTGAGTCGTCAAGGACATGCAAGAGGTACTCCCGGCTCTGTCGGAACTCATGGAGAGTGAAGAGGACGACGCCCGCGCGGAACACAACCTCGGACAGCCGCGAGTACCGTGGGAACCCGCGTATGATGGCGGCGAGCGTCTCAGCAGCCTCTCGGTCTTTGCCGGCTAGCTCCAGGCCTCTTGCCAGCTCCTCGAGGAACTGCGGGTTGCCAACCAGCCAAACGTGCGCTGCTGCCTGCTGGAAGCGCAGCATCGCTCCGTCCAGACACTCCCGACGCCCCGACAGCTCGTACAGCGCGACGTTGCAGCGCGCGAGCTGTCGAAGAAGCGAAGGCGGCGGAGGTTTACAGCTACAATCGGTGCCTTCAGGTCGTGAGAATGAGTCAATGGCGCGGACGAACGCAGTGCGAGCATCGTCCAAGCGCTTGTCGGCCATCAGCGCGATCCCTCGGCGTGTGTGGAACAAGTACTCGCCGCTGCCCAAAGTGCACGGCAGGTAGTGCTGCGCGAGCTGCTGCCACCTCTTGCGCGCAGCTGCTTTCTTCTCGTCGCCTTCCCGCTGCCGCAGCGCAGTCTCCTGTCCCCGCTCCTTGTTGAGCATCGGCCCGAGGATCGGGTCCTCCTCGAAGAACTCGTGGTAGAAGAACTTCCTCGGCCGGCGCTTCTTGTCGGGAACGTCTTGCTCGCGCATCGCGTGTTCCCGCTCGGAATTCGCGCGAACAGCGTCGTAGTCGAGCTCCAACGGCGGCGACAACCCGGCGGAGCCCTCAGTGAGCTCTATAAACACTCGAACGTTCTCGTGGAGGAATGTCAAGTGCAGCTCGGCGTTGATGGCGATCGCTGCCGACTCCATCGGCGTCCACAGCAGCGCCTCGAGCCGCGCGCCCTCGCGCTCCCAGTCCTCGCCCGCCATGCTCTCGACGTCCGCGCGCATCATACGCAGAGTGGCTTGCTCGCGCCGTCGCTTGCGCTCGTACTTGGCCTGCTCGACCTCGACCTGCTGAGCTCGTCGATCCTTGCGCTGCATGGCCGACCGCTCTCGCTCCTCGCGAGCGATGGCTGCCAGCTCCTCGGCGCGAGCCACGCTGAGCTGTCGGAGCTCTTCGTCGCGCATTTCACATCGACTGCGCGCCTCCGCTAGTTGTTCGCGCTGCTTGGTGGTCAGCTTCTGAGTCTTCGACTGCATATCGCGTAGCAACCGCTGGTACTCGTCGGCGCGCTTCTCCGCGGCGACACGCGCGAGCTCAATCTGCTCCTCGACCCCCATCAGCTCGCGCTCGTTCGCTTCGCACTTCTGGCGTGCCAGGCGAGCTCGGGTTTGCTCCCGAAGCTGTTTCGACAGCTCCTCCCACTGCTCGCGGTCGCGAATCGTTCGCGAACGCTCGTCCTCGAGCTTGAGCGCGTAGTTCTCGCGGCGTCGCGCTTCCTCTTGCTCGAGCTGCGCTTGGGCCTTTTCAAACTGGAGCGGATCGGCCGCGTACCTCAGTCTCTCGCGCTCGCGCTTGGCACGCCATTCGTGCTCATGCGCCTGCTTTTTGGCAGCAAAGTGCCACTGGCGGCTCTGGGCGTCACATGCGGCCATCATCTCGCGCTCTGAGCGCTCCCGCTCGAGCTCTGCGTGCTTTGCACGTCGCTGTTGCTCCTTAAGGAGTAGCCTGGCGGCTGCCTCGTCGATGGTATCGCTCTCGCTGGCTCTGGCCGCGAGTGCACGCATCCTCGCTTCCTCTTCCCGCCGCGTCACTTCGCTCTTGAGCTCAAGCGACAGCGCATTCCACTTTGCGCGCTCCTCCGCCTCGGTCTCCAGTCGCCGTCGAGCTAGCTCCTGCTGTCGCCTCGCGTCTTCTTCCAAGACAGCTCGTCTCGCTGCTTCCTCGCGCTCTGCCTGTTCTCGCAGCAATTGCTCGTGGCGCGCGATCTCGCGGTGCTTGGCGCGGGCCTCCACTTCTCTTTGCGCGCGCTCGGCCATCACGTACCGCGTTTGAGCCTCCTCGTCGCGTATTCGCTCACTCTCGTGCCACTCGCGACGTTGTTCTCGTAGAAGAGCTCGCCGTCGCTCGTCTTCGTCGACCGAGCGCAGCGCGCGCACATACTCGCGCGTTTCCCGCTCGGCAATGTCCATATCCCGGAGCTCACGAGTCATCCAAAGCCGCTCGTTGGTCGCTTGGAGCCTCTGCGCTTTCGCCCCCCGCTCGTGCGCTTCGCGTCGCGCTCGAACTTGCTGCTGGGCGTCGACGAACTCCAATTTGGCGTCTTGAACCTGCCGTTCGCGCTCCTGAACCAGAGCTCGAAGCATAAGGACGGCGTGGACCAGTTGTGCGCGAGTAGCCTCGACCTTCGGAGGCTCCGGAGGCCTCTTTCTGGCGTACCTCTTGCCGTTTATGATGGTGTAGTCCGGTATCCGGCCGCGATCGACGGCTACCGGTGTCTCTGTGAGCAGCGTGAGCATCCCGTTGACCGCTGCTGCAAGCTTCGGAACGCTGAATGCGAGGTCGCGGAGGCGGTGCAGGCTTCCCGCCGGCGCCAACCGCGTCAAGAGCGCGCGGATCAGCATCTTGAGTGTCTTGTGGAACTCTTGGCACTCTCGCCGCCCTCTCCATACGGCTTGAAGCCGCGATGCGTAACGCGTGAGCGACTGGCGGTAGCGCTCCCGTCGTCGTAGCCACCGTCGAGCTGCGTGCTGGATCGCTATCGCCGCACCCCATTGACGGTAGAGAATGACGAGACGAGCGCGTCGCAGCGCCTCGAGGCTCGTGCTGCTGCTGAGTCGCTTCAAGCGGAACGTGCGCTGGATGCGTACCACGAAAGGCGTGAGCTGCACCAGTCGCGCGCTCTCTTGGCGATGCCACTCGACAAATCCGAGCCACGCGCTCCATCGAGAGCGGAGCTTGTGCCGCTCGTACACTCGGAGCAGAGGCGGGGACATGCGCGCGAGCTGCGAGCGCCGCAGGTCGAGCAAGAGCGACTTCAGCTGCCGGTCGGCGAGCGAGGCGGCGTTCGTTTCGCGCTCGTGCTGCTCTTGGAGGCGACGCGCTTCGGCCTGCAACTGGCTTTCGATGGCGCTGATGGAATTGCTCTTTGTCGGAGACGGCGGGTGTGACAGCATCGCCGTTGGATCGATCGCAGTGAGGGGCTGAGTGCGCACTGGAGAAGCTGCGAGCGAGGTCGTGTCGCTGCTGTCCATGTTGTTGCTGACGCGATCATCCGCTTTGCGTTTTGGTGACGACGACAATGACGGTGCTACGATCTCGCGAGCCGCCACGGCGGCGACCGATGCCGCGACCTCACGGTTGCGGCGTAGCGCGGCCTTGCTGTGCTGCGTCCGGCGGAGACGGAGGTAGTTGAGCGGCTCGGGCACCTGCGAGACGCGGGCAGCGTGCGGCTTCTTGTCTGCTGCTTGGCCACGTTCGCGGTCGCTCCGACCGGCCCATTTGGCGGCGCTGTCCTTTAGCGTGATGCCAAGCTGAATCGACTGCAAGCGGCCGGGGAGCAGCTCGTTGATGCTGGTGTTCTGTGTGTCATGGCCGATCGACGTCGGGTCAATCGTTGCAGCTGCAGCTTGAGCCGATGCCGCCGGGAGCGAAGCGCCAAACTGGAAGAAACGCATGTGATGATCAGACGTGTGTCCTCATATCGGTTCAACGCTGTGCTTGCTGCCGACGCCCGTGAAGCGTGAGCGATGCGACCAAATCAAATCGCATGAGAAGTTGGCAGGTGAAGCGGGTGCGCTATTTCTGGTGGCGCTTTCAGCATTTCATGAGCACTGAAACGGAGGGAACTGGCGGTTCTGTTGATGATGGCGAGTTCCTTTGTTTGGGGCCATTGATGCTGTGCTGAGAGCGCTGGACGAAAGAGAATGCCGAGTGTCAACGCCGGTGCCGATGATCGCCAAGTAGGCAGAGACAAGGAGGAAGAGGACGAGGAAGAAGAGGAAGACGAGGAAGATGACGACGAGGAAGGAGAAGATGACGATGATGGAGAAGAAGGCGATGATGGAGAAGAAGACGATGATGGAGAAGACGACGAAGACAGCGGCGACGATGAGGCAAACGGCGCGGACGTCGTCAGCAAGGCCGCTTCAAATGGTAAGAAGGGATCATCCGCCAAGGTGGCAGCCGCTGCGACATCCCCGTCCGCCTCGATGGCAGTCCGGCCTCGACCGCGCAAGCCCGACGACCTCTACGCCCCGTCGACATCGGCTTCTGGTCTGCGTATCACGCAGCAGAAGCGACTCGGGCGGGCGTGGGGAGGCGGCGACGCCGCCACTGACGAAAGCGGCGGCCCGCGCATCGATCTGGCGCACCTGGCGTATGTGCAGGAGGACTTTTCGCGACGAACGGACGCGGTAGCTCAGCTGCGAGCGCGCATGACAGCCAAGTCCCGCCCCGGGTACGAGCTGCGAGTGCAGCGTCGGTGGGACTGCGCGAGTCTGTCGCGTATGGTGCTCCGCCGCCACTTCGCGTGGCTGCCCTGCGTGGTCGCGACCATGATGGACGCCGTATGGGACGGTGACATCCTCCAGGTGCATGCGCTGCTGCTTGAAAAGCGCGAGCTCGTCAACTTTCGCGACCCGCGCACGGGCCAGCGGGCACTCAACTTGGCTATCCAGCAGCAGCACGAGCCGATCATCCGACTGCTGCTCGACCGCGGGGCGGACGTGAACGAGCCAGACTCAGACCCGGGTGGAGCGGCGCTTGCACCGCTGCACAATGCCCTGATCATGGGCAACAAAGCTCTGTTCCGGCGGCTTCTGAAGGCTAGGGCGGATCCGAACCAGCAGGACGGCGAGGGGTTCACGCCGCTGCTCTGGGCGGCTGTCCGTGGGTACCTTGAGATCGCGGCGCAACTTGTGGAGTCGCACGGCGCCGACGTGAACCACCAAGACGGGCTGGGCTGGACGCCGCTCCACATCGCATGCTTCAAGGGGTACGCGGACCTGGTGGACTACTTGCTGGTCGAGCGGAAAGCACGAACCGACATCGAGGACGCCAACGGGTTCACACCCTTCATGTTCGCGCGGATCGCCGAGCACCGGGATATCGTCCAGCGGCTTGACGACCACGCGGTGACGGTGGAGCGGAAGCGGCTGCAGCGACTGAATGACACCAAGGTTAAGACAATGAACAAGTCAAAGAAGAAGAAGAAGAAGAAGAAGCCAGGAGGTAAATTGGCGCAGACGTCGCTCAAGAGGCTGTTCGTGACGAGCAAGAACTGAGTGTCAGCCAGACGTCTTCTTCTTCACGACTTGTCGCCACTCTGACGGAGGAACGCAGCACGAGGTCGACTTGGATCCTGCGACGACAGGCGCACGTCACGGCGGAAGGCCTCGCGATCCCAGCGCAGCACTCGTACAACAGGAACCACCCTCGCGGTGCGCGCGCCAAAGCGAACGAGCGCCTCGCGAACCTCGGGCGACTCGGCCACGTCGAACGCCGTTAGTCCCAGCGCGTTCCGATGGTTGATGTCGATGCCTGCGTCGCTCTCATCGTCGAGGTCCTTGCTGTGAACGGCAAGAACGCGCAGGACGGCGCGCAGGGTGGACAGGTCATGTCCGAGCAGCAGCGCCGCGATGCCGAACGCGTTGTTGCCGTCTTCGTCGCTGCAGTCGCTCTCGAGCGACGCATGCAGCAGGAACTCGGCAACGTGAGCGTGGCCGCTCGCGACCGCCCACAGGAGCAGGCTGCCCATGCGATAGCCTTCAAGCGGGGACCACGCGCGGCTTGAGCCGTTGACGGCGCTGTTGTTGTTGTTGTTGGCTCGCGAGTGCTTGTCACGCGACAGCAGCAGCTTGAGGATGTCCAGGTTGCCGACGGCGCAGGCTACAGCACGAACAAATGCAATGCAAATGAGTACACCAGCTCCCAACGGCAACAAAATGCAAGCGTACACACCGTAGTGGATCGCCGTGGCCTCGCCGGCGTGGAGCAGGCGGCTGCACCGAAAGTTGTCGGAGCGCGGGGCGACGCTGGAGGGCGCGGCCGCCACTTTCACCGGCGGCGACGTCGCAACGGACACGACAGTTGCGGGCGGCAGCGGCACGTGGGGCGACGCGCCGAGCGCCAGGAGCGTCTGCACGATTTGGAGCTGCTCGTGGAGCACGGCCGTGTGCAGCAGCGTCTCTCCGTCCTGGCTGCGCAGGTCGTCAATGAGGACGGGGTGCCGCCTGCTGCCCTTGGAGCTGCCAAGGACGCTCTCGAGCTCGGATCGCACCAGCGCGGCGTCTCCGAGCGCGATCGCCCGCTGCAGCGGCAAGGCGCCCGCGCGAATCTGGGCCGCTGGTTGGCAGGGTCGTGAGCGGTGTCAAAGGGTTGTTGAAGGCTCCGGTTAGTGTTGGTGAGCGCGAAGACTTGTGCATGACAGCTACATGACGCCAGGCAATACCGGGCAGACGATCGCCAGGCTGCTGTGTCGCTCGACCGAGGAACGCGCGGTCGCTCACGCCCAGGAAGCCCTGCACGCACCCAACAGCTCCTGGAAGTAAAACGACCAACCGCGACAAGGTCAAGCAAGCAGTCGTACATCATTTCCCGCGCGTGATGGCCGCTGCTCTTGTGCCTGCTGCTGGCGCGCGACGAAGGCTCGGAGCGAGACAGGCGTGTCGTTCGCTTGCCGGAGCCTCGCCCACTCGGCCGCGGCCGCGCGCGCCTGCTCCTCCGGAGACACGTCTTCCAGCAGCTCCATCTTCTAGTGTCACAGACGAACGGGGACGCCGACGGGTCGTTTGTCCCTATTTCCAGCTTTGGGGCGCCTCCCACGGAGAGGACAGGCAACTGGGCAGCGCTGGAGTGGATCACTAGCCATCTATTACACGTTAACTGTCCTCGTCTGTCTCGACGAAGAGCGGGAGAACGCGCGCAGACGCCGTCGTTCGCTGCTGCCGCCTTGGCCCTGGTCGGGTGTCTTTTGTGTGTGCTTTTACTTGCTGTTTCTGCGGTTTTTCTCGTGGTTCCACCATCAACTCGGGTCGCCGCGCCTCGCTCCCACCGCACTAGCTAGCACCACCTCCTTCCCCCTTCTCCCCAGTGCACATGCGCCAGGAGAGAAGTCGGAGGGAGGACAAGCCGGAGCGCGACTGGAGGCAGCACTAGGGCGACGGAAGCAGAGGTCAGGGGCCAACGACCGGCTGGGGATTATATATGGGGCCTTCCGGGACGGCGACGCGCTTGCGGGGAGTCTGCGCGCGCTCACCCGCCAGCTTAGGCGCTGCCGCCGACCAGGATGTTGTTGATCGGGATGTGCACGAGCTTGACGAAGAAGCCAATGAAGCCCATCATGAGGAAACCCACGGACGTGGCGCCGGCGATGCGCGCGAACTCTGCAGTTGGGGGGAGCACACAGCAAGCAGCGGAGGTCAGAGGATTGCAGTCATACATATCAATGCAGGACGAGAGAGAGATTGCGAGACGCACCCTTGCGGTCCGGCTTGGTGCACTTCTTGACGAGGTGCACGCTGTTCTTGAAGAACTGCTGCAGCGGCTGGAACACGAGCGTGTTGACGTCCGACATGGTGGATGGAGAGAGAGGTAGAGGAAGGGAGAAAGCGGCGGCTTCTTCGGGGGCGGAGGCTGAAATGCGGAAATGAGCGATCGCCACGCTTGAGGGGGGAGGAGGTCCAAAGTGCGAGCCAAAAAGTGGCAAATACGTCCGGGTTTTAGCCAATGATGGGTCGTATAAGAGCAATTATAGCGAATGGGGTGGGAGACCCAAATGTTTCAACGCGTTCGATTGGCGGAAATGTAACTTTTGGGCGGCAGAGTGGCAAAACTTGCCACGCGGTGCCAAGTGGCGCGCGACACGACGCGGCGACAGCAGGCGTAATGTTGCAAACATGTATAGCAAGTAGGCTATTTCCGTAATAACAGAATTGATAAGCATTGAATACGTAATAAAGTGCTCATGATGACCGTTATATCTTATTTCAATTTCAATAACATCTACTTTTGTAGTTCTATCATAATATATGTTGCTTCTGGTGAATATTTACCCCACCTAATTCAAAATTCTGCTCGACAGCCGACTGACAGTTTGAAAGGGAAAAGTTGCCGTTGGGCACGGCATTCCGCAGTGAAAACGCGTCGGCAACTTGCTCGACGATGAAGCGCCGGCTGGAGGGCGAGTACGAGGTCAAGCGCGAGGCAACGGCAGCAGCAGGCGCTGCAGGGCTGGCGCCGTCGGTCGCGGCCATGAGCGACGAGATGAAGCACATGGTGGCGTCGCTCATGGCCAAGGAGCTGCTCGCCGGCTTGACTTCGAACAACAACAACAGTGCCTCGCGGTTCGGGAACGTTCCCTTTGGGACCGAGCAGGAGGCGACCGTGAACGCGTTCCTGCACCAGAAGCTCGGCAAGGACAACCTGACGCGGCGCCCCGGGCCGGGCGGCAAGAGCCTGACGTACATTGAGAGTTGCAAGGCCATCGAGCTGGCCAACCGCGCGTTCGGCTTCAACGGCTGGTCCTGCCACATCATCGACTGCAACGAGGAATATGTGCGTCTACTCCTGTCGCTTAGTTTTTTTGCTGCGACTTCTGTATGTTCGTTAACGTGGGTGAATGTCGACAGCGGGAGAAGCGCAGCGACCGGTGGACCATCGGCTTCAGCTCGGTCGTGCGCATCGAGCTCAAGGACGGCACCAGCCACGAGGACGTGGGATTTGGCACGTCGGACGGACAGCGAGACCTCGGCGCCGCCATCGAACAGGCGAAGAAGGCCAGCATCTCGGACGCTCGCAAGCGCGCGCTGCGCCTGTTCGGCGAGTACCTGGGCAACTCGTGCTACGACCGTGAGGTGCGCTCCCTTTGCTAGTGCTTTCGGTGTTGCTGTATTGTTGAGTGACAGCTAAAAGCGGCTGTTTGGCAACGTTGGATGCGGAGCAGCACATCAAGGAGGTGACATCGGCACGTGCAGCTCCGGCAGCCCCGCCACTGCCTTCTCCTTCTGGATTGCCACTTGCACCGGCCGCTCCCCAGCAAGTGCTCGGTCAACAGTCAGGGCAGCAACAGCAACAGCAACAGCAACAGACACCACCTCAACGGTTCCCGCAGCAGCAGCCGCTTCAAAAACCGCAACAGCAAGGGCTGTCTCGACAGCAGCAGAATCAACAGCAACAGGCTCAGCAGCCCGCCGTCTCCACGAGTCGAAGCAGCGCGTATGCGCCAACATCCCATAGTCTCAGCACAAACGCTCCAGCCCATTCTACATCTGCAAGCTCGTCTCCAGCTATGAACGCAGCATCAGTTGCGTCGCGAATTTCAACGATGCATCAGCAGCAGCAGCAGCAACAACAACCACAGTTCCAGCAGCCATACCAACAGACGCATGGGGTGAATAACACTGGTAACGCAGCTCCTCGGACTGGCAGCGCAAGCGCCACATCCGGAGGCGCGAACGGCCTCGCTAGTCGAAATGCCAATCCGCCTCATCATGAAGCGCAGGCAAGACCGGCCGGTCCGAGCAATACCAACGCTCCACCGCCGACGCGTCAACCGCTGCACCCGTACCCGTCCAACAACGCGCCGCCGCCAACGCGCATGATGAATAACGGTGTCGGCAGGTCGCCGTTTAAGCTCGACGAGCTGACTCGCACCCGCAACGCAGGGACAGCGACACTGCCAACGCTCGCACCTGCTGCTGCTAGTGCTGACTACAACGTCGAAGACCTGAGCTTCTCCCAGTTCGACTACGACCCCAACAACAGCGAGAACGACCCGAGTTCGAAGCGCATGCGAACGTGAAGCGATGTGGGCAGTACAGCAGCAACTCCCGACCTACCGAGGTGAAAAAAAAAAAAACATCGATGGAGCACCTTTTTGAGTCATGCGGGTAGTGAAATGGTATAGTTCCAGTAGGATGGAGAGATACGCCCGCGCTGCGTCAACCACAGACCAGCGCTCGGGCCACGGGACGATGCCGTTGGTGAGTTTCTGGAACTGGTCATAGCGCTTGGTCCACTTGTTGCGGTAGCTCAGCCGCACCATCTTGACGACGGCCTTGACGGTCTGGTCCGTCGAGTGGTCCGGCAGGAACCGCGCGCGCAGCTTGTGCAGGTCGCGTGACACGTCCCGGCCGTGGAAGCACGGGAAGGTCGAGTTGTGCATCATGATCTCCACGAGCGTTGTGATCTGATCCGCGTGGCGTTGCGCCGCGAGCATGCCGAGCGCAAACAGCCGCACGAACTCTCCAAAGAGCGGCGAGTCGACGCCGCCGAGCACCTCGACCATCTCCTTTGTCAGCTTGAAGGGCGCCGTCTCGAAGCTCCAAGCGCCTCCAGGCGCGATGCCCAGCATGAAGCCAAAGTCGATGTGCACGATGTGCCCCTGCGTGTCCAGGAGCATGTTGCCGTTGTGCCGGTCCTTGATCTGAAGCAGGTAACACACGAGCGAGTACGCCGCGAGGCTGTGCAGGAAGTTGCGCTGCGCCGCCTTGAACGCGGGCGAGCGCGCGTCGCCATGGCCGTACGTGAGCTCAAAGTGCTGACGCAGACCCGCGTATTCCTTGTGCTTCTTGAGCGCATCGAACGACTGCGCGTCCGTGATTGTCTCGAGGAGTCCGCTCGAGCGACCCGTCGATACGATGTGGTACGGACGCAGCCAGAGCGGCAGCTGGCTTGCCCGGAAGATCTCTTGGAACTTGGTGATGAGCTGCATCGCGAACACCTCCTGCCGGATGTCGTCGTTGCTCTTGGAGATCTGCCGTTGGCGCGCATGAATTGCTTGTTAGACCCAGAAGGCAGCATTGCAACGTCTTCGTGACCAAACAAACGGCTTCAGTACGAACCAAGGAGATCACGTTCCATCCCGGCAGCGAACCATGGGGTGACACAGCGCGAAGGCGTTCCTGCAACAGACACAATAGCGGTCAGCCGACCAGTTGCAACACGGCCAGGTTGCTGATTCAGTCGGTAGCATCAGCACCCTACCTTCTTCTGTGCCCAGCTCTCGCCAAAGACGCCGCTCTCGGCGAGCAACTTGGACAGTCCAGTCTCATACGCGGCCTTGGACTGGCGGCGAATGAGGTGGCATGGGTCCACAGGCACTCCAGCAGCGACAGCGGCTCCGATGGCAGTTGCGGCAGCGGATGCAGCAGATGCGGCTGTGCCGTGCAGTCGGCTCTCGTTCGTCGTTGCTGTCGCTGCGCTTGGTGAGAGTAGAGCGTCGCGGCTTGCAGCGCCCCAGTGCTGCTCCAGATCCTTCACGGAGTTGTTGAACAGCTCATCGAGCGGAGCAACAGCCGACGACTCCGACATGCGCTCGTTTGTAGAAGACACGATCGACGATGAGCTGCCGCTCCTGGTTAACGAAGAGCCTTCTGGTGTCGACGGACTGCTGTCGACACTCAGCAGCTTGCCGGCGACGGTAAGTTTCTTGATCATGTTCGTAACCAGCGCTTCCTCATCCAGCGTCACTACCGACGACGACACTCCTCCATTAGAACTCGCCGAGCTCGCGCTGTTAGCACGAGTGAACGGTGGAGACAGAGGAGATCCCAGCACTGTCGAATCAAGAGAACGAGATGACAAGTCGGAGGTGCTCACGCTACGAGCAGCCACCATGGGTCGCGCGCCTGCCGTTTCCTCGATCTCTTCGAAGCACAGCAAGCACGGCGCTCGGCTATGCGTGGAAAACACGGTGCCTTCATCGAACAGCACGCGTGCAATCCGTGCGAACAAGTCTGACACCTTGCCCAGCGGGATGTAGGCCATCTCGGGGACGACGAGCCGGCGCAGCGACGCCGGCAGGTGCTTCTTACGCTCGGAAGGCGGGTCGATCAAGCGCATCTCCTCCGAAATGTCCGTCAGCACCTTGACAAAGTCTCGCTGCTCGTGGAAGTAGCGGTACCGCTTCTTGCGCTCGCTCTCGATCCAGCGCAACAGCAGTGCGCGCTCCTCTTTGTCGTCGAGGCCGGGCGCTAGCTGCTGTTGTGGTGCTGACTTTTGCTCGACTACATCCTCAATGATTCCCACTGCAGCAGGAGCAGGAGGCGGGGAGATTCCATCACGATCCTCCGGTGACTCGACCGGCAGTGGCACGCGAGCTTCTTGCGATGCATTATCTGCGCCAGCCGTCAAGCTCTCGAGCTTGCTCTTGATGCCTGGGATCTTGCCAAGCAGCTTCTTCATGTCCTCGGCGCTCGTAGCGCTCGAGATCTCGAAATGCTGGTTCACGACCTTGGCCTCGATCGACATGAGGAGGTGCGCGCACAGGTTGTACGTCTTTGGTTCGCGGTCCTGGATCTTTGCCTCAAGCAGCCAAAAGAGTTGCAGTGCCAAGTGAATGGAGTTCCCCAGGTGCTCGACGTACGACTTGGCGCGGCAGATGGAGAGCAGCAACGCCACGAGCGCGTCGGTCTTGACGACATCCGCGTTCAGGACCAGGTGCATGATTTGCGGGATGTAGAACTCGACGTCGTCCACGTTTGTCTCTACATATGCCGCGAGTCGCTCAATGACGAGCTCGACCATCATGGCGTTGTTGCGGTACTTGTGCAGCATCGAGACGGCGACGTGGGCGTCAAACGGACTTTTGTCGTCGTCGAGCAGTGACAGGCACAGCGCTCGCTCGCTCGAGATCGACGCAAGGTTCAGCGTCGACAGCGCGTGTAGCCACCGCAGCTTCTCTGTGGGCGTGTCGGCCTCGACTACCATCAGTTTGGACTTCTGCGTGCTGATCACAAGCGACCGTTCAATGTGCTTGGGCTTTGTCGTTCGTCCGAGCAGCGCCGCGCGCATCGTCGGGTCCAGTGAGAGCGCGTTCTTGACAGCGACAACCACAATCTGCTGCTTTGCCCCCATCGCTAATGTCGCCGCGTGCTTCTGGGCATCTTCCTTACTGGCAAGCACGTACAGGATTCGCCCGCGCAAGATGCAATACCGGCGGTGGCGCATACGCTGGCGAAGCAGCAAGAATCCTTCGATCAGCGTTTTCTCTTCCTCAGTCGCTGGTTGGGTGTCTGCTTTGAGTGCAGCCGGCGACGTAGTGAAGGTAGCAGCAGCGACTTCGACGCGGCCATTCTTGTCGGATGTCGTCAGCGTCGCAGCCATGGATGAACGAGGTGAAGGAAGACGAGGCGAGCTCGACGTTAGGGGGAGCTGAGACGAAGATGAGCACTAGACTGGCAGCAGCTCAATGCTTCATCAGTTAGAGGCGAGGGTGGTTCTGCGATCGTTTGGACGAGGGGGGAGAAAAATCGTGAGTACAAGAAGTTTCCTAGCACCACCACCGTCATCGCATTTAGACAGAAACTTACATCCGCATTGCCGACGCTGGAAACCTGCGCTTTCTCCTTCTCCCCTCTCTCCTCTCACGCCCCGCTCTAAAGATAGAAACTTGAGATACACGACAACACAGCAAACCCCACACCAAAATAGTTCAACCGATCAACCACCTCTGCGCCACGCCACATTCGAGGCAGCACCGCCTCGCGCAATACCACCACAATGCCACGCGGCTTGATATGAAATCAAGGCGTCTTGTTGTCAGTTTTGGAGGATTCCTTGTCTTGGAACCTGAAACTGGGTGATACAGGAAGAGGCACGAGCCAAATCACATCGCAGTGTCTCAACTTACATGTAAAGAACGCAGCACTTCGCCTGGATGCACCGCGACGGCGCGCTCTTCCGACCCGACGGAGGATTGAGATGTCGCCCACGCACGCAACACACGATACGTACACACAGTACCGGCCCACCCGCTAATTGTCGGAGACGTCGGCAAACAAATCGCCGTAAAACTCGCCCGGCAGCTTCGGTCGCATGTACTTCTCGACAAAGGTGCCGATCATGTTGGCGCGCTTCGCTTCAGCGCCAAGTGGAGAGGACGCGATGGCACCAATGTCGTGCTGGTATCGGTGGAACGCACGCGACAGCATGGCTGCGTTGATGGCTGTTTGGCGCACCAGAGGGCCGAGCCACGCCCCTGTAACCACCGTACCGTCCAACAAAGGACCCAGCACGCGGGCAGTGAAGATCTCGCCCTCGTCCAGGTAGCTTTCTTCCTCGTTGGTGATGACGTCGCGCTGATTGAACAGCGGCGACGTCTCATAGCAAACGCGGACGCAGAAGAGATCATTGCCCACTGGGTCAATGATGAGCACGACGCCAGACGTAGGCATCGGCAGCTTGAACGCCGACTCCCACAAGGTGCTGCCAGGGCGATACGTCTGCTGCGACTCATTCCAGACGATCAGCACGTTCGTACGCTCCAAAAGCGGCAACGACTCCGGGTCCGGGTCGTCATCCTCCAAGGGCATTGTCGGGACGTAGAAGCACGTCTCGTAGCTGTAGTGAGAGTGATACAGCATCCGGCCGTTCACAAGTTCCGGATCGACGCTTCCTGCAAAGCCCGTGTGATTCTTCAGATCGATCTGGTCACCCATAGACGCCAAGAAAAGCTCGTAATCCTTGGACAGTTCAATCGCTCCGGAGCGAACATCCACCGTGTCGACGATGTGGATCTTGTCGTAGCCGCCCCGCGAAGGTCGACTGATCACATACGCGACGGCCATCTCGAAGGTTTCCCGGTCGGCCAACTTGTCGATCGCCTCCAGATCGCGGGCAAAGTTGGTCACCGTTGCCTCCATGGAGAATACCGATCCCCAGTTCCGCACTGAGAGAAATCCAAGCTCACTCATCATCCTGCGAGAAACCTCCCACTTCTCGAGCGCTAGGTCCTTGGTCGGCGGCTCCGGGCGCACACAGCGTACACCATTCACCTGAGCCGATTGGGCCGCCAGCTTGTCTTCTTTGCTCTGCAAGGTGAGCAGGTGCGTAAAAACCGCGTCCTGGGTCGTTCGCAGTTCGTCACGCCCAATAGCTTGCGCCTTACGTTCGCTCATCGAGCTGATGCCAGTGTTTCCCTCGCTTGGCAACACCTTCAACGGACTTGCTTCGGCATGCACATCGGGAGCAGTGGATGACTTCCAACTCATCATTGGCGTCTTCGCTTGTGTGTCCCGGATTGCGCTCAACAGCGGGTCGGCAACGCGCGCCTCCTCGTCGCTGTCACCTTCCTCCAGCTCGTAATCGCTCGTGTCAGTGTTCCCATCCGAGTCCGCGTCCTGAACCGATTCTTGGAAGTTCTCGAACTCAACGAGGCTCTTGGGGCGAGGACCATCGCAATACCGAGGCTTCGATCTCCAAACGTAGCGACCAGTCGAATCTCGCATGATGACAATTGTTTCTGCTCCGCCGTCGGTGTCCTTGGGCTTCTCGATCACGGTCAGAATAGAATTCTTGTTCACCGAGAAGAAGCGGCAGTACTTGTCAATGTCTTCTGGCGCCACGTCGTATCCGCAGAATTGAGAAAGGATTGCCTATAACACAATCGCAGCAGTTAGGAATATCACAGCGATGACTAATGCGAAATGCTTTTGCTAATCCCACTGTGGACGTACCCTTTCCGTCAGTGGCGACGAATGCGCGAGCGCGCCAGAGTTGCTTGTCTGGGAGATGTGGTGCTTCATCAGCATATTGACGAGCTTTTGCGCGGCCTGACGAACTGCCACAGCGGTGGTCTTGGAAGTGAACGACTGGATCCGCTCGTTACCGTCCACAACGGTTGTGATGATCTTCCCGATTACTTGCTGCTTGCCGAGAAGAAGCGGAGCCGCAACGATCCACTCGATAATGCACTGGTACGCCGTCGCCATCAGCCCATCGAGGTAAAACGGGACACGGCTAGAACGCAGGATCGGGGCGCTGTTGGTGATGAAGTCGCAGCACGCATTCACCAAGTGCACCACCGAGTTGGTGTGATGGAAGAACAGCTCGTCGCAAACCAGCGAGAGGTGTCGGAGGCAGTCGAACGCTGTAAACATCACAGGCGGCTTGTACTTGGACGACTTGCTGATGATCGAACAAATCGTCAGGATGGTGAAGGGGACCTGCGAGTTCCGGCTGGATGCCAGCCCGTTCGTCCAGAGCGCCGCTTCTTCCTGGATGGCAACCGTCAGGATCCACATGACCATCTGCTGGTTGGTCGGGTCAACCTCCGACTTGATCGCATTCATCAGCAGCGACACCACGTTGGAGCTTGTGTACTTGGGCAAGCTCGAGTACAGACCCGCAATGTCGAGCATCGAAGGCGCCACAATCTCGCTCTCGGCCTCGGTAATGAGCGACCGCTATCTCAGACACGATGATCAGTTGCACACGTTAGCTTTTCGCCGCGAGAGCAAACTTCTACAACGCGCATATCGTACCGGTACGTGCGCGTGGAGCGTCAGCAACGATCCGGACGCCTCAATGCAGGCACGGCGCAGCAAGACGATCGGAATCCCCCCAATGGAGTGATCGTCCTGAGAGAAGAAAGGGTCGACCCCTCTTCTGTTACCATCGGTTCGCGTCGCTGGCGAGGTTGGCGCTTTCTTCTGCTCGGAAATGCTACCGTAGCAAGTGCATTCCACATAAGCGGTTAGTGTTTCAAAACAATATGCCAAAGTAACGCACTGGGAAGACGTACCGGAACATGCGCTCGACAGCATTGTGGAACGGCCCAGTCATCACCCCTGCACCGCGCAAGGTGTGGTTCCCGTACAGCGAGAAAATCTTCGACCAGTTGTAGATCGCCGCCGCAGTGATTCTCTCGTCATCGTCCAGCAAGGCATTTTGAAGAGCCATCAAGCTGCGGATGCCGTGTGCCCAGTTGATTCGTTTCGCTCTGCCGGTCGAGAAATTACAGAGCAGCTTGCCCAAGCACCGTAACGCCTCGCTTCGCCCTGCAGCAAACCGCGGCTTGCGCGTCAAGCATGCGTCGAAGAGCCACGGGCCGAGCAAGCGCAGAATAGTGTTGACGTCTGGCGGAGCTCGGGGCTGCACAAAGGTGGTCGTTTTATCGCCCTTGGTGATCACGTCGCGCAAGTCGCGGTCGTACTCGTCCCCATTTGAGACAGCTTGGAACATGGAGTTGTCCCGTGACGGACCCGAGTTCAGCGCCCCCAGCACTTGTTCCCACTTCACACGCGGAACTTGCTCTACTCGCGAAAACTCGTCGGCCAGTCGACTGATCCCTTTCTGAAAGAAAACAAACGGCAGCACGACAACGTTAGCTTCTTTCAGCTGGAGAGGAACGGCAGCTTGCAGTATACTTCGAAGTATGTGGGTGGACTCACAATCGCCGCCAAATACACGTCGGCGTCAAACAGTGCTGATGGATGTCCGATCACTCGCAAAGCCCGGTACCAAGCGTAGGCAATCTGTGGACTCTCAAGCCTGTGCAATTGTTACAACCCAAGTTACAAGTTAGTTCTGAGAGGGGCAATGGCCAGGGCCACGTAGCACATGCAATCAACTTACTCGAATGTAGACTGCTGCCGGTTGTCCGCCCAGATGATCTCCACGTCCTTGCTGGGGTCCGAGCCATTGATTTGCCGCATCATGCTCTTCGTCAGTGCCAGCGTAGCCGAGTTCCACTGCTCAATGACCATAGTGCGGTGAATCCAGCGCCGGCAAAACTTCTGAAGCAAACCCCAAAGCTCTCCCCGCGGCCCGCAATACTGCAGCGAGCGCAGATAAACCTCGAAGAGAATGCGTACAACCTGGCCACAGAGCTGGTTGCCCAGGACGTTGCGCAAATTATGCAGCACTGCGTCGGCCGCTCCAAGCAAGAGCCGAATCATTCGGTCCCACGTCTGCGGCGACAGCTGCGCTCCTCGGCGCTTCGAAACGGCGTCAAACATGTCCAGCACTCTGTGTGGCGTACGAAAGCAATCAGTTTAGAAGTGCCAACATCATTCGCGCTCGATTCCGAGTGTCTGTGCGCGCTACTTACTTGGAGCACAGCGACACCTGCTTGGCAACGCTTGTTTCGCTTGCGACGCTGGCCGCGCTTCCATTTGCAGCGGTACCTGCCGCCGGTGTACGCTCTTCAAAGAGCAAGGTCATCTGTCCGAGCAGGTCCTGGATAAATATCTGCTCCACCTTTTGCATACACGCCGGGCGCAGGTCCTTGCCGCTCTTGCTGCTTGCGGACGTCGAATCGACGCCCAGCCACTTCTCGTAGATGCGCAGCGACCCGAGGATCACGTCCGCGTCGTCCATCGGGAGCGCGAACGCGTGCCCGAGCACCTCCATCGCCCACCGGATGTGGTGCGCCGTCGGAAGTACGTCCCCTAGGTCCACATTGTCCGGGCTTAGGAACCCCACGACCATCGAACACATGCCGCGCTGGCATTTCTCCGAGAATTTCTGCACACACAATCGGTACACTCGTCGTTAGTCCGTCGATCTCACGCTAATACCCCGCTATCAGCGCCGCGAACGCACCTTGAGCACGTGCGAGTCGGCCTGGTTCGGCACGAGCTCGCACTTGTTGACCCACTGCAGGAACATCTTCGCTCAATCCCTCGCTTCTCGCTTCCGTCCCACCGGAAAACCCGCTCTTCCCCCTCGAATCGACCCCTGCTCGGGGTTCAAGCCCGCAGACCCACCAAACAACACACTGAGATTCGCACGGAGCGCTGGAGCTGAGCCGGAAGTTCGCGCTGCCGCTGCCGCTGCCGCCGCCGCTTCTTCCTCGCTCGGCCCCCCGCTTCGATCCCTCGCGGGCGCCTTTCTCGCTTTACCTTGGCTTCGTACTGTGCCTTCCTCCCCCTTTTTTCCCGAACGCTCCGCCTGGTTTTAGCACAAAGTGCGTGCACTCGTGCGTGTGTTGTTGCCGTGTCAACTCAAAGTTCGCAGTGACTCTGTCTAAAGTTCGGTTCGCACCTAAGTTCCCACTGAAAGCAGAGCGTGTACCACATAACTTCAGTTCTGTTTACCTAGTTTAGGAGCAGATCCAGGTGGTTTTTTTTTTCGCGGGAAAAGGTACGCTCATCTTCCAACCCGCGGCCTCTCGATCCTGTTGACACCATGGCGCCCGTCGACGGCGATCTGCTGCGCGGGAAGAAGCTGACGCTCGACCTGGAGCTGCTGGAGGAGCAGACGCCGGCGTTCCCGCGCGAGGGCGAGGGCGCGGAAGACCGCGTGGGCTTCTTCGTCACGTATGGCGCCTTCTTCTTCGCGGGCGCGGCGGCCATCGCCATGTGGAGCTGCATCACGCTCTGCCTCGACTTTTTCACGCAGCGCTTCCCCGACCAGCGCGTCGGGTTCGTCTTCCCCGTGGTCAACATGTCCACACTGCTGGTCATCAGTCTGTACATGGTTGTCGCGGGCCGTCAGCTATCGCTCGAGACGCGCATGCACGGGTCGCTGGCCGCGTACCTGGTGTTCGTTGTGCTGCTGCCCGTCGCCAACATCCTGGAGCTTCCCGGCACGGCCGCGTACAACTTGACGCTCCTGTCTGTGGTTGGATCTACGATCGCGTCGTCGGTGATGCAGTCGTCCGCCTATGGCCTCGGCGGAGTGTTCGGTCCGCTCTTCATCCAGGCAATCGAAGGTGGCAAGGGCTTTGGCGCGATCGTGCTGTTCGTCGTGCGCATGGCACTCAAGTGGTACTACCAGTCGGCTGGCTCCGAGGCAGACGCGAGTGTCGACAGCAAGAACCAGAAGACAGCCATGGCGGTGTTCTTCGGCATGGCGCTCGTTATCGTCGTGCTCACTTGGGCACTCTATACGGCACTGCACCACACGGCGTTCGCGCAGTCGCTGCTGGCTGAATACGCGCTTGTGCAGCACGATACGCCCTTCCAAGCGCCACTTCTGTCGCCACTGGTGAGCCCACCGCCGAGTCCGACCAAGCGAACGTTCCTTGCGGCGCAGACAGTGAGCGAGATCAGTCCGCTGCTAGACAAGTCGGCGACTAATGGGACGCCGAAGTACTCCGTTGTACCGCTAAATGACGAGCGTGGCGACGCAGTCGACTCAGAAAGCGACAGTGAGTCGTATTGCTCGTCGTCGGTGGAAGAAATCGAAGAACGCGCGAGCTCGGCCTCGGTCGTGAACGTGCTGCGCGCGGCGCCAAAGCCCTTCTTCTCGCTGTTCTTCTCCTACTTCGCGTGCCTATCGTGCTTCCCGGGCATCATCTCGGCCATTCCGTCGACCACGCTGACGCTCGGCGACTGGTTCCCAATCGTTCTGGTCGGGTGCTACAACTTGGGCGACCTCGTGGGCAAGAACCTGCCCGTGTACGTCATGTACTTCGACATCGCGACGCTGCACTGGCCGTGGCTGCTCCAGGCCGCGTTCCTGCCTTTCTTTGTCTCGGCACTCGTCTATCCCTTGAGCGACATTGTCGTCATCGTCGCGGTGCTGATGCTAGGCATTGTGACCGGGTACGTCGCGACTTCCAGCATCATCCTGGCCCCCAGCGTGTGCTCCGAGTTCCAGAAGGAAGTCGCGGGCATGATTGGCGGTCTCGCCTCCATCGTCGGCCTGTGTGCGGGCTCGTACAATGGACTCGCAATCGAGACGGTCGTTCAGATCTGGCTCGGGCAGGCGACGGAACAGGGTCAAGAATAGAATTGAGAGCCTCGTCCACGTCCAAGGCGGAGGAAAGGCGTTCACTCTACAACCTTTATATATCAATCCGGCGCTGTCTTTGGCTTCACGCTTCAACTCCGCCGCCGCTTGCACAGGATACTCGCGCTCAGCCTTGTTGCGGTCGGGATCTAGCGTCTAACGTGCTTCTCGATGAGTGCAGGTCCGTTCTTGGCTCGACCAACCACACAGCAAGCCCAACCGATGGCGACGACACCGCCGACGCTCACGAATGCGTCGTCAATCGTCCCAGAGACCGTGCTGAGTGCCGAGGAGATAGAGGTGCTGCGGCTCAAGTTCGCACAGTGCAACTCGAGCTCGCACCCAACCAGAGCGCTGTCAACCGCCCAGGCGGTACGGCTCTTTCACGATGACTACCCGTCACTGTCCGAGATGGAGGTGCACGACGTGTTCCGCCAGTGCGATCTCAACCGCGACGGCTACCTGGCACTCGCCGAGTACTTGCAGACACGCGCCTACTACCGGTTATTGCAGGAAGAGCTCACGGAGCACGAGTTATTGCGGTGCTTTTCGATCCTCGACACGGACAGCGACGGCCTGCTGCGTGTCAGCGAAGTGCAGCAGCTTCTTGCACATTCCGGACAACCCGTCGTCGCTGTGTTGGCCCAGGCAATCGTGCAAGCTGCTCATGAAACGAAGCGGTCGTCCTCGGCTCCTTGGCACTCAAGAATGAGGCGTTTAAACCTGCAGAAACAACCTCAGGCTGGCAAAAGTACCAGCATCTATCGAGACGGAGAGATCACTTTCGAGAGCTTTGCGCTCACAATTCGCGATGTGAACCGCAAAATGGAGCAAGACATTGCGGCCAAGACGCTCCGCGCTGCACGCTTACAGGATCAACTCGTGGCGTTCGGTGTGCCGGTGTCTGGACAGTCGTCCCCGATAATGAGGCGCCACCCTGGTCTCCGTCCCGAAGCACAACCCCCAAGCCCAACACGCTTCGAGCCGTCGTCCGCGACGCGGACCGCGTTGGGCCTGCAGATTGAGCTGGAAATGCTCACGAAAGAGATCCAACGCATTAAGCGTGACCTCATCTCGGGCGTCCAAGACAGCACGCTTGGACAGATCTGCGAGGCTCTGGTCGCGTCCTTCGACAATGAGCAGCACGTGTACGAGTGCCTGAGCAACTTGATCGACTACTGCGGCCTTCGAGACCCAGCAACGCTTCGACACAAGCTCGAGCAGTCTGGGCGTGAAGTGAACGTCCTCGACACGGTCTTGATGGCGCCACCAGAGGCGCTCCAGGTACGGTGTTGTCCGTCGGTTTGCCAGACTAACTCACTGCTCCACTCACCTCGCTTTGCTCTTGTCTGCGGAGCAGAGGACGGCCGAGTTTAGAGCCATGATGGATCTGTCGCCTCCGAGTGACACGATAAACGCCTCGAGCTGTTCCAACCAAAGCCGGTGTCCAACACCACGTCAACCGAAGTCCCCCTCAGGCTCGGCAACACCGCGTGACGAGCGTGTTGCGGCGCAACCAGGAAAGCCGCCAACGTCAACGGGAATCTTGCTGACCAACGCCACGCTTCGGAAACAGTTCGCATTCTACGCGATGGCGGGTAACCCGATGAATTTTACCAGCATTACCCGCACCGGCTTTTGCGGCTCGTCAAAGACTGCGCGCTGCACGAGCTGCGCACCCCTGCGCTGACGGACGCCGAGCTGTACCGAGTTTTCACCCTGGCGGCGGGTCCGTCCAAACACATGACGTACCGTCAGTGGACGCGGGCGTGTGGGCTCCTCCTGCATCATGTGCAGCCTCGACAGGTTCGAACTGTCGTGCCAATCTTGCCGCTTAGCGTGCCCTCCTTCAGCCATACTGACTGTTCGATACGCGGGTATGGCACCGTTGTGCTCTTCAAACACTCCTCATGTTGAGTAGGAGCCGCTGACGGAAGTGGAAATGGAGCAATGGATGCAGCGCCACGTGATGGCTAGCGCCAAGATCATCCCCACGCAGTCCCTCGCGCCCGACATTTCGCAAGCCCACGTCATGAAGCTGCTCAGTGAGAAGATGTGGACGCTCAAGCAGATCTTCTGCCACTTCGCCAAGCAGAGCCTCACGGAGGTACCGTTGCGTGATGAAGACGCGCCTACCACTGCCGTTGCTGGGGTTGACAGTAACTTGCTCCTTGTGGATAAACTGCTGCTCAGGTTGACAATCGAGTGACCCTCCAGCTCAAGGAGTTTCTCGAGTTTGCGCGAGTCTTTGGTCGGTTTCTTGCCGCTTCAGTCCCCACACGTCTCAGCCCTTGTCTCCACTTCTGACGCCATGACATGTCGGTGCAGGCCTAGTCCGGGCGTCCGTCGATCGAGATGGCGAGCCGTTCACACCCCCGCCGTCTTGCCCATCGAAAGGGACGATCGAGCCGATTAGCTTCATCCAGTTGATACGCGAGTGCTACGCAGCCAGGCTCGACATTGGCCTCTCGGACTGGCGAGAAGTGACTGACCTCACGTTTCGCGAGTTCCTCCGATGCATTGAGCGTGTTGCAGTCGCGATGCATGCCCACACCTCAAAGAAGATCTCCACAGCAGGACACGCGAACGGCGTGCTCTCCACTTCCTTTGAAGCCGTCAAGGACGACAGCAACCCCTCCGCAGAGCGTGTGGAGTCACCTCTTTACAACCGCCGAGGGAACCTTCTTGGCGCATCCGCGTCGCCCACAAAGAACTGCAAGATGACCAGCACCTCTATCATCTCCATCCTCCTCAAGTCATCGAGGGAGATGGTGCAAGCGGAGCCCACCGCGTCCAGCCTTCTACCTTCGACACCGCCGCAGGGTCGGCTCGTTTCACCGCGCCTCGGCTCCGTCTCGTATCAGCCCATCAAGATCGTGTACGGCCAAGCTGGTGCCGGCATCAAGACGCCAACACCCCGGACGCAGGGCTGTACCCCTCGATCACCCTCACCCCGTTCGGGACGCGCGCTTATCAGCCCGAGGGCTCGACCCGTGACATCGGGCGGTGCGCCAGTAGTCCATGTCATCCATCCACCCACAATGTAGCATCCGTTGAGCAGGAAGCTCTGACTTTTTCTTAGACAGGCCCGTTTCCGCCCTTTAACGATGCTCGACAACGAAGCCGAACGCCGATCGAAACCGGTCGCGGTGGTTGTCAGACACGAGATGGTCCGGGAACGGCACTGCGACCGTTTGCGCTAGTCGAGAAGGGCACGACGGGTGCGAGCGCTGCAGCGAGTCCGGGTCCCAGACTTGCAGGAAGAGCAGTAGGTTGTTGAGCTTTTGGCTTGCGTGGAAGCGAGAGACACTAATGCTCCCTGAAGTGACTGCGTGGGCACAACACAAATGGTCATGACACTCGAACCGACAAGCGCTATGGATATACACACACAAGCATTCATCAAGGCAATGCGCGAAAGGAAACGTACTCGAGCGGACGCAGGCATCGAAGAAGACGGCAGCGGGGATCGCGGATGCGTTATGCTCCTTCATGGACAGGTTCCGCCACGAGATGGATATGGCTCGATCCGTCTGCAACCATTAACGAGTCAAAAAGGAGGTGTTAGCCAGGAGCATATATCAGGTGTGGAGATTGGTCAGGAAACTACCTCTCCGATGTCGAGCAGAGAGAAAACGAGGCCGTTGATTGCCCCCAGGCGGAAATACATGTCCAGGCCAACTTGCATCAGCGACGGGTACTCGGTTCCGTGCCGAACGAGCGCATCCGCGAGATCACGGGAGTCGGACAGCACGTGATAGTGCAGATACTGATACAGCTTCTGGGGCTCTCCAGCCTCGATGAAAGATTGAGCAAGCGCCACATAGCTACGTACCAAACCGAACGTCACGCAGGCGAGTAAGTTAAATCGCTATCGATCGATCCGGATTGTGGTGGGCCACTTACGTGATGCTCTCGACGGGGATGCCATTTTGTCGGAGGTTCTTGACGTACTCGCTAATGTAGACGCTCAGCTTGCCTGATTTCGCAAACTGCGAGTTGTTTGTCAGCAAATACGAATGCCAGAGGGGGATGATCGAACAGACCGTAGCATTCCTTTCGTACCGTTGAGTCCTGCAGGAGCGGATACCACACGTGCCGGAAAAAGTCCGACTGGAAGATGTGGATGAAGCCCTGCGCGTTCCGAACTGGCAGCAGTCGCGCCTTGTAGTCGGGCTCATCTGCGCGTGCTGACTTAACAGTTGATGGAGACGAAATCCCACGTAGCACTTCCCGATGAGTTCCATTGCCGCCTGACCCGAAGTGATCAAAGGAATCGGCCGATGATACAGCACTTGAATGCGTATTGGCATCGTCACCATCGTCATCGTCGTCGCCGCCGTAGTTGTCGTCGCTACTCGCGTCCCCTCGATGGCCACGAGAGGCAGCAGCCTTCTCAATATCGCTCGGCGTCAGTGTTTGGACGAACGACAGAAGAGAAGAAATAGCCGAGATATGTGGAAGCTGCTCCACAATGTGATCGCGCACGAGCTTCAAAGCAAGCTGCTTCGCCAGCTGATCATCTCCACGGC
Organism: Phytopythium boreale; assembly: GCA_023338115.1. NCBI lineage: Eukaryota > Oomycota > Peronosporomycetes > Pythiales > Pythiaceae > Phytopythium > Phytopythium boreale. The sequence continues at coordinate 44,266 of JAADYG010000174.1, forward strand.
GCAATAGGAAGGGGAGGATTTCGCGGTGGTGGGCCGCCGACCGACAGACCTCGCGCAAATTTACCTGGAGTTTGCGCACTTGTACCAGTTCAGCAGGACCACCGCTCTTGGCGTCCATGTCATTCGTGAGCAGGCTGGACCGCTGCACCAGATTTGGGCTGAGGAATTGCCACCACGAGAAGAAAGACTGGTCGGTAGACGTGTCCAATCGTCGCCTCTGTGCCTGGTGCTGGCTGTGCTTCATTGTGCTTTCGTCCACCGTCATCGCTCGTGGGAGCGGGTGCGAGGACCGCTGCTGCAATGGCGTCGGGTTCGACGTTGGCGCCAGCGGAACGATCGCCACTTCAACCGATTCATCCATCACGTAGTGCGCGTTCAAGTCGCCGACGCTGATGGCGCGTCTGATGGAGCGAACGTGTTGGTCGAACGCGTTGACATCGTCATTTTCGTCCCCACCGACGCTCTCATCACTGTCCAACCGCAGTTGGGACGCTTTCGAATTGCTGCTGTATTCGTCGTCTCGGTCGCTTTTCAGCGCGCGTGACTCGGGGATGAGAAGCGGCGCGTGCGCACCATCCACCTCGTCCTGGCACCCAGGAGGGAGCAACGAAACCGGCAGAGGCGCCGAGAAGGGGTCGTTGACACTCCCATCACAGTGCACGTCAAAGAATAGACTCACGTTGAAGTCGAGGCTGTGGCACACGAGCAGGTTGTCTACGACCGAGAACTTGAGCGCCGTGCCGGGCGGCAACATGAGGTTGAGCGAGCGCACGCACGTCACTTTGGAGCGGCCGACCAAGTAGAGGAGCAGCTTGGACGTGCGCATGTCGCTGTATATTGCATACAGCGCGTCGTACATAGGCGCGAGGAACAAATCCTGCTGGAGCACGGGAGAGGAGAACACGAGTCGCGGCAGCTTCTCCACGCTCGAGCCATGCAGCAGATACGGCACGAGCTCAGTGCCGCGCGAGCCCGCGCTCACCAAGAGGACGCCGTGCGATGGCGCGTACCAGTGCGCGTGGATTTGAGCGCTGATCGTGCGATGCAGTCGGCAGTTGCGCCGCTTGGACGAGACGCGGTACTGCTCAATGCCGCGCTTGGTGACGAGGAAGAGGTCCTGCGAGCTGGAGGCGCTCGAAGAGTGCGTGTTCCACAGAATCCCGTCCGCCAGGATGCGGTTCCCGCCCTTGGTCTTGCACAGCACCCAGTATGTCTCGCGGGTCACGCGGTGGACCACTTGCACCTCAATGTCGCTCGTCTGGAGCGCCAGGAACTGCCTGTCCACCGACAGCCGCGCCGACTCAATAGGCGTCAGCGCAGCCTCTTTGCCGCCGTCGAACTGGTACAGCATGGTCATTCGATGGTTTGCGTCGTCGCCTCCATTCCGACCGTCGCCGGTCTTGCGGCTGCTGCCCACCGCGTTCTTTCTCGCGGCGTCGTCGCTTGGATCGACCGGATCCACCGACGTGTCCAGCGCGACCTGCCGCAGCGAGCGCGAGCGCGGCGACAGCAGCAGCACGCTGCGGTGCGCGCCGTCGTACCACGCCGAGTACCCGGTGGCGCCCCCGGCGTAGTCGACGCAGCCGCTCGCGCTCAGGAACAGGTGCCCGTCGCTCATGCTTTCCTGTAGATCGAGCAGTTCGGGTGCTCGACTGCCCCGGCGGATATAATATCGAACCTACCACGTTGTACAGTAGTTCCAAGTTCACGGATAAAGTACCTGTAATTTATCGCAAAGTTCGTCGTAATTTTACGAAGCCTTACACTAACTTTATCAGTTATTGCATAACGAGTTACGTTAGTATACAATGATCGCCAGGCCCCAGTAGGTGCGTACGGTAAGTTCACTTTTGTGGAGGCTGTTGGCGGCACTTTTGACCGCAAACCGTGGAACCGATGGCGCGGCCGAGCGACGGCGCGGGCGCGGAGGCCGCCGCGACGTGGGAGGAGATAATGGACGAGGCCATCATCAAGCACGAGCGCAGCTCGGAGCGCCAACTCTACGGTACGTGACTGCTCACCTTTAAGGTGCCGTTTCGCCGTCTATGGCAAGGGCGAGGCCTGCGCTTGTTGTCGTCTGGAAGGGAACTTGCTGACGATGGGAATGCGAGCAGTTTACGGCATCAGCGTGAACCGCTGTCCGCAGTGCCGGCTGCGGATCAAATCGAACAGCAAGCAATGTGAGGCCTGCCGGTTCACGCACAACGTTCAGCGTACGTCTGCCGCTCGCTCGCTGTTAAACGGTCGGATGTCCGCGGGATATCTGACTGAATGTTCGACTTGCGTTCGGCACGTCTTCTTGATTGTAGGCGCATGCCGTCGATGCACGGACGAGGCGATCGAGATGTGGTGCTACGAGTGCGACGCCTACTACTGCGATAGGTGCTACAACCGGTCGCACTTGCTGTCGCGCTCCGGGTCGGGGGCGCAGCACAGTTGCTTCCCTATCGAAGGCGGGAGTGGAAAGGCCTTCGTCAAGGGATCCTGGAACCAGGATCTCACCGCAATCGTGCAGAGCACTTACCGCCTTCGGATCAGCGAGAGGCTCGCCGCCGGGGCCATCGCCCCACCTGCAGCTTCTGCTATTGCTCAAACGACAGAAGCAAGCTCGAGACCGGTCGAAACAGCACAAGAAGTTGAGGTGGGCAATCATCCGACGCTGGTAGAGACAACAGCGTCCAATGACTCTACACAGACGTCCACTCCGAGCGAGGGCACAACCACGACGCCAGACGAAATAGAAGCCGCGGCGACGGCTTCAACACTAACTGTACCAAGCGCGGATAGTGCCTTCGAGCAAAACCAGCAGGATGGCGGGTCTAAAAGTGTGCATACAACTCCTGTCAGCTCATCAGCCAGCGCAAGCGCATCGCCCGGTGACGCAGATGCCTCCCCGCCGGCAGCAACAACGAGTTCGGAGTCTCGAAAGCGTCAGCTTGGCGGGGACGGTAACGATGTGCCGAGCGAAACTAAACACCAGCGCACGGAACTGCACAAGGATCCTCCTGCCCACCAGCAAGGATCACAGACAGCAGTCGCTTCACCACCGTCATCGGCCCGACTGAGTTTGTACGAGCAAGTGAGACTCATGCACGAAAGACGCCAGAAGAAGGCTGCCTTGCCACCCCGCCCACACCCACCGCAACAGCAGCAGCAGCAGCAGCAGCAGGAGCAGCAGCAACAGACAAGCCAGACGCCAGTGACGCAACAGCACCCGCCGCTTTACGAGCAACAGGGGGACGAGCATCACACGTCAGCTCAACCGTCTGCACCTGAACACCCGACACCACCCGCCCCACTGACTACCCCAGAAGCAGAGGAATCTCCCTCGCCGCTGGTCCCGTCGACGAGTTCGCTGGCCGCTGAACACCAGCAACGGATCGTGCACGAGCTCGAGCAACGGCAGCGACGGCTACAGCGTGCCGTTTCGGATTCTTCTCTGTCAAGCACCTCAACAGCTCCGCCGATCCAGGGGATGAATGGCCCGCGACCCCCCAACCAAGCGGCTTACCCAGTTCAGCATGTGCAGTCGCCACTCCCGTCGCCGCTTCCGTCTCCATCGGCATCAGCAGGCCTCCAGCAGCACTTTGGAGGCACTGGAATGGGTCTGCCCACTGCACCACCCCATGTATCAGCGGCTCAACCCACTGGTGCGGTCGGCTTTTTACGTCCAAGTGCCATGGCTAGCCAGCCATTCCAACCAGCAGCGGCGGCGATGATCGACTTGACTGGTCCCGTGGTACCTTCGCGAGCACAACTGCAGCCACACGCGATCGGCAGCAACCCGCCGATCGCTTTCCAGAGCCCAGCAGGTGCTGCCCCTTCTGCAGGAGATCTGACGGATGAGGACGCGCTTCTGTCGGCGGTGCTCGCGGACTTCAACTCGATCAACGCGCACGTGATGGAGCTCGAGAACAAGATCCAGTCGATGATGAGCGCGGTGCGCATGTTCTCGTTCCAAGACGTGGCCAAGGCGGCCACGCTCAACGTCAAGATCGCGAAGCACCGAGGGGTGCTGGAGAAAGCACGCGCTCGACGCATCCAGGTCTCGGCGCGCGTCATGATGTACCTGCCCGCCGTGAGCGAGTTTGCGCGCAGCGCGGACCGGGGAAGTTGGGGCGACGTGCCGCGCGTGCTCACGACCTGCCAGACGCGTCTCGCGCAGCTCGCGGTCGATATGACCGGGTGCGAGCAGCGAGTGCTGCAGCTGCGCGGCCTCATCGACGACGCGGTGAGCAGCAACGACGTGCGGCGGATCATGCAGGTGCAGGAGCTCGGCGACCAGCTCAAGCAGGAGGAGAGCCGCTTCGACGCGCTCAAGACGGAGCGCGACAGCCAGTTCGTGCTCATGATCAAGTTCAGCCGCGAGCTACGCGAGGCCGTGCAACAAGAGGTCGCCGCGCTCTCGCGGAACGCGGCGGCGGCCGCCGCATCCGCCAGCAGCGCGTAGGCTATAATAATAGGCATTGCAGTTGCGCTTAGATTGAAGGTCGTCCAGCTATTAAAGAGCGATGCGATTGATCACATCCCGCGCATAGGACTCGCATGCAGTTCGTACTCGCAAGCGCAGACTAATAGGAGCACGCAGTCGTCCGACTGTAGAGTACCATCTCATCTAACGACGTCCGGCCACCAACAAAATGTGATCACGGAGTTCATTACAGTGCAACAAACCAATGCCTTTGACTTGGTCCGACGTCGATCACCAACGAGCACACGCACACCACGACCGACACGGCGGGCAGCCCACCAACGAGCCGTCACTCGAAATCAGAGCACATCACACCCAACGACCTTCATAACGATACGTCGTACCCAACTGAATGGAAAACATCAGCAGAGACTCCACACCCGTCAGCTCGACACCAGAGCGCTGCTAATCTATCGTCTTCACTACTCCTGCCATCGCACATTTCTTTGGTCAAATTGGGTGATGTTGAAAAACATCAGGGGGAGAAATCGCGAGTCCGCAAGCAACAAGCTACAAGAAATAGCTCGTCACACGCAGACACACGAGAGGGCGAAGGTCACTC
>JAADYG010000175.1:0-49251 GCA_023338115.1 Phytopythium boreale
GCACGATCTGGCGCTCGCGCATCCAGTACTTCGCGGCCGACTCGAGCAACGACCGCGCGGTTCAAATGACGCACTCGCTCGTGCCTATCACGGAGGATATGGAGACGGACTCGGATCTGGACGCCATCATCGCCGAGTACGACGCCCAGATGTCAGAACTGGAGGAAGAGGTCATCGGCTCACTGTGCGCGCCGCTGGACCTGACGACCAACACTGTGCGTGCCAAGGACTGCGTCATCGGCAGCGTGTTTGCCGATTCCTGCGTCAACTACTACGGCAGCGGCTCGGCCGACATCGCCATCATGAACGGCGGCGGTATCCGTACCGACACGATCGTGCCCGCAGGCGAGCTGACGCTCGGTGAAGTGATCGCCTGGTCTCCGTTCGGCAACACGCTCATGACCATCACGACCAACGGCGCATCGCTCAAGCTCTTCATCGAGCACGAGATGCTCGCGAGCTGCGGCGACGGCGTCCAGGAGCTCAACGGCTTCTACGTGCACCCGGCGGGTATGAAGTACACGTTCACGTGCACGGGCTCGGGCGTCGGCTCCGTCACGAGCATGGAGTGGTTCGAGCACCCGACCCGCAACGGCACCATCGCAGAGACCGACGAGTTCGTGCTCGCGCTGAGCAACTACCTGTACACGAGCGAGTTCCTCGCCACCGAAGGTGTCACGGCGGAGGTGGTCGTGAGCGAGGCTGAGGCCGAGCGCGTCGACACGGCGCTGGAGCTGTTTGTCAAGGAACAGCCCGGCGCTGTGCTGTGCTACAACGCCACTGGCCGCTCGGAAGTTGTCATCGCTTGAGGAATGTAAGGCGGGTAGGCATTTGGTGGTTTTTGAACGCTAGGTGCTAGAGAGGAGATAGATAAGTCTCTTTATGATTGATCTCCCTCAGAGTGACGGGAACGTATATTGTGGTTTTTGAATGCAAAATGGTGCGCAAAACAGTGGTTTTTAGAAAGCAACGGTTTTCTCAAGTTGAAGTGGGCAAAGAATTTGCCTCAAACAGCGAAATTCATAGCGATTCTAAAATATACTTTATGGCACGATATGTATTTGAACAGGTTTCGATTTGAAAGAAATTGCGTGCTTTGATTTTTGTCAAACTATAATATACGATGAGATGATAAAGAAAAACAATTGACTGACTAAAACAACATGATTTCGGAGGAAACGCGAACCCATTTCGATAAAAATCTTTCCGCCGCACCCCTTGGGATCTTTTTGACGCCGATTGATGCTCGGCGGCCATTCGTTTCCCATACTTAACTCTATATATTAAATCTCACCAGGCGAGCACAATGCATCACTACCAGCGAGCTCCATCGATCATTTCCGCATTTTGCTTCACCATCACTACAGCTTCTCTCCAAACGCTCCTCGATGCTCTCTCTGTTTGTGCTGCTGGCGCTGGTGGTGGCGCCGGTGCCGACGTCCGCGTGGCTGCCGCACGTGGTGACCAAGGGCAACAAGCTCTTCTACGCGGACTCGGGGCTCGAGTTCCGCATGAAGGGGATGGCGTACTACCCGCGGCCGAACGCCGGCGAGTTCGTGGACGTGACCAACTACGACTGGGCCGCGGACGACCACGAGGACGTCTGGACGCCGCACCTCGAGGTGCTCAAGGACCTGGGCGTCAACACCCTCCGGCTGTACTCGGTCGACCCGGGCAAGTCGCACGACAAGTTCATGTGCGCGTGCTCTGAGGCCGGCATCTACGTGCTCGTTGGCATGGCCGCCCCGTAAGCCGCCGCTTCAGCAACGTCTACGCCATTGCAGAGGTCTAACTGGCGGTTTACAATGGACAGGTGCGAGGGCTGCGCGGTGCAGAAGCTGTCGCCGCCCGACTGCTACCCGGACGACATGTTCACGCGCATGCAGATGGTCTACAACGCCTTCGCCGTCTACGACAACACGCTGGTGCGCTCTAACTACCACTCGCAGCTTTATCACGCTCGACTATTGACCACGAACGCCGCTTCTTGGTGATTGACAGGCGTTCAGCGTGGCGAACGAGCCCAACCTCATCTCGATCGACGGCGACACGGGTGAGACGGTCGCGCCGTGCGTCAAGGCTATGATCCGCGACGCGCGCGCCTATGCGTCCAGCTGCGTCGGCTATATGCGCGAGGTGCCGGTGGGCGTCGACGTGGCCGACATCCCGCCGCGCGAGCAGTGGATCTCGTTCTTCGACTGCCCGCTCGAGGACGACGAGTTCACGCGCGCGGAGTGGTGCGTCCCGGAGCTCTTACGGTGCGCTGTTGGATGATGTGTTGAGGGGGGCTAATGCTAGTGAGCGTGGGTGGTTTGGTGGGCAGGATCGGGTTCAACCCGTACGTCGAGTGCGACCCGACCACGCACCTCGAGTACTCGCAGTCGACGGGGCTCAAGATACTCATGGCCGAGTACGCCGACACGGGCTACTCGCGGCCCATCATGTTTGGCGAATTTGGTTGCAACATTGGCGAGAACACGGTCGACGGCTTCGAGAACCAGCGCACCTTCTACGACGTGCGTTGCCTGCTTGTCCGACTATCACTAGAGTTGATCGTCCATAGTCTAAACCCCACGATGGTGACATGCAACAGGCCAAGTGGATGAACGAGGAGGAGGAGATGACGAGCGAGATCGTGGGCGGCAACGTTTTCGAGTTCACGACCGAGATCGTCAACCTCGCCGGCGAGAAGAGTGCGTCTAAGCCACTAGTTTTGACTCTTTGGTGAATATGAACTGACCTGGAACGCGTCTGTCTGAAATTGAGCAGAGCTGACGAAGACGGCGGACGCGGGCAAGTTCGGCGTCGGGTACTTCCAGCCCGACGACTGCGACAACGTGGAGACGACGTGCGTGTTCACGCCGTACCCCGAGTACGACAACCTCAAGACGGCGTACACGACCACGGCCAACTCGACGCTCACGTACGAGAAGTTCACGCCGAGCCGCGACCGCATCCTCGAGTGCCCGTCGGCCATCAACACGACGCTCCCGAGCATGCCCGACGGTAAATTCTACCTGCGATTACCATACAAAGCTGCGAAGTCGGACTAACAGTGTGTGTTTTGTGATGGTGGACCATCAGTGGAGACACTGGCGTGCTCGGTGCGGACGCCCGTGTGCAACGGCAAGAAGGCGAACACCTTCACCAAGTCGACGGCGAACGTGACGGAGCTCGGTGACAAGAAGACGCCGACGAACGAGTCGCCGACGACGCTGGCCGAGACGTCGGGCAGCTCAAGCGGCACCGGCGGCGCCGACGCGCTGAGCGACAACGGAGCGAGCCCGCTGACGGCTGCGGTGGGCGTCGTGGCAAGTGGCCTAGTGACGTTCGCGCTTGGGCTTCTGCTCGAGTGATCAGCGTTGGCGCCTTGTCGGACCAGCGTCACCAGGATCCTCGTTGTCGAGTAGCTCGTGTATCAAAGTCAATGATGGTTCATTTGTATCATTCATCGCTGTTGTCCGTCGCACTTGCGACCATTAGGACCGTTCTGCAGTCTAGCAGTCAATATATAAACATGAAGACCTCACGCCACTCGTTCATACCACACAACCTGTAGGGCCAACGCCTCAAGGGGCTGACCCGCGTCACACGCTCGGGCTCTAGCTCGACGGGAAGCTGAGCTCGCCGGCGGCGTCGCGGCGCTCGCCGTAGATGTAGTGGCCAGCCACATACCCGGCGATGCAGCACGCGAACAGCACGTAGTCGTACGTCATGGACACGAGCATGAGCATGTAGGCGATGAGGATGGTGAAGCCGTGCAGGAAGCAGTGGATGGCGTGCTGCTTGTCCGGCGAGAGCATGCGGAACCACGCGGGCGCGCACGTCTGCGCGAGCGGCATGTGGGACGCCGACGTCGAGCGCAGCAGCTGCGTCACCTCGCCCGCGCTCGCGCCGCCAGTCACCGCGCGCTTCAGCGAGCTCTCCTTGCGCAGCACGCGGCGCAGCTGCAGCAGGTACTCGTTGAACACGGCCGTGAGCGCCACGAGGCAGCAGCCGAACAGGTAGCGCCACGGCGTGTTAAGCACCCAGCCGGGGAACCACAGCAGGATGCATGGCGACACGCCCTGCGTGAAGCCAAAGCCGTTCAGCATGGTCGTGCCCGGGCCAGTGCAGAACCCCTCGTCTTTCACAGCCGCAGGCTGTCCTCCACCCGCAGTGACCGTGCTGTCGCTCTTGGCGTCGCGGAACAGCATGATTTGGTCGTGCACCTGGTGCGCGTGGAACATGCTGCACGTGTGCACGGCCTGGTCGCCGTGCGCCATCCGCACCATCGGCCCGCCCGTCGCCGACGCCTCCATGCCGCACACGGGGCAGAGCACGCTCTCGTCCGCTTCTTTCGCCTCCGCTGCCGTCTCGAGCTGCTCAGAGGCGACATCACCGTCGTCTCCCGATACCACAGCGCCCAACCCGACTTGCTGTTGAAATGAAGAGGAGCGCGTCAGTCAATGCGGTAACCCAAGGGGCCAAAGGCGTTAAGCTCAGCGTACCGGGTCCTGGAGGAACTGCTGCAGCGTCTCGGCGCGCGCAAAGCGCAGGCGCTGGCCGTTCTTGAGCTCGAAGTTGTAGGCCGTGCTCATGACCATCTCGCCCGACACCGGGTCGTCCTGCACGATCGACACCAAATTAACGTCAGGGGTTGCCCTCTTGAGGATTACACGGGGAGGTAGACGGCGGGAAGCGTACCGGCATGTCGCCCATGTCCATGCGCATCCCCGCCGGGTGCGCGCGCAGCACGGCGAAGCAGCAGCACAGCGCCAGAAGCAGCGTCAACAGCGAGCGCGGCGTCATTATATACACGCGGAGAAAGTGCGGGGGAGCGAAGCGATGTGACGGGAGTGCTTCTGGTTTCCGACTGCGGATGAGTGATGCTGTCTTTTTTCGAGGCGAGGGTTACAGTGTAACCACCTATCCCATCGCGTGGTGGGTTTACGTCACGCGCAATCCCATTCTGGTCGTCAGGTAAGCGTAGCTTACCAGGTTACACTGGACTGTACCCCGTCCTATCTGAGCCATCTGTTGACAGGGGGATGACGGAAAAGTGGACATGAATGTCAAAACACGGTGATTTCGCTAGTTTGATACTTCTACTACTTACTGCTAGTGGCGAAAATACACCTTGTTTTGAAGCCAAATATTCGAATGGTTGCACGAACTGAAGACAAGATGTTTTCTTCGAAAGGTTGAGGAAACCACGTCGACACGCAACATCTTGGCATTTGCATTGAAACAATGGAGCCGGCGGCGCAATTGTTGATTGGGCGTGGCGCGTGCCCACTTCACTCTGACCCATTCCGTAATTTATCAGCGTAACCCAGTTATTTTTCGTCATGTCGCCTCGTTGCAGCCGAGTGGTTACGCAATTTTGGTGGGTGGAGTAACCCTCCGCTCCATCATTTCCGCAAATACAATCCGAGTGACGCAGGCAACATGCCGCGCTTCTGTATGGGCGCGGGCGTCGCGATGGGCACGACGGGGCTCAAGTGGCCGGGCGCCGACGGCGATGACGACTGCGCCATGCTCTGGACCGGGTCGCTGGGCGTCACGAGCGTCGCGCGCACGGCTCTGGCGTGCGCCGCCGTCTTCTTCATGGCGGTGCTGGCGCAGTACCTGACGACGATCAACGGGAACCGCGTCCAGGAGGCCAAGGCGCGCGCCAAGCAGCTCTACGCGGCCGCGCAGAACCCGATCGCGCGTATGGAGCAAGGCGCGACTCGGTATGCGGCTGGTGGCGCCGCGGGGCAGCCGAAACTCGAGCGGCAATGCTCGTCAATTGAGCATGAGTGCAAGCACGCGCGTCGCGAGGCCGACCCGCCGGTTGTGGCGGCGGGGAGCGGGTCAATGGCGGCGCATTGGAACGAGAAGCTGCCGGCGTCGCTGCGCCCGCTGTCGCCCAAGAGGTCGACTGTCTCGACTAAGATGAACGCGAACGGCAACGTCCCAAGGCCGCAGCCGGTCGCGGCCGCGCCGCTGGAGATCCCCAAGGTGAGCAACTGGGAGCACCTGGGCGACAGCGCGCTCCACGGGCTGCGCATCTTCCTCGCGTACCTGCTGATGCTGGCAGCCATGACGTACGACGTAGCGCTACTCGCGAGCATCGTCGCCGGGTTTTCGGCCGGCTTCTTCTGGTTCGCGCAGGACACGGCCAAGGTGCCGGCCTCGGCCGACCCGTGCTGCTCGTAAGAGAGAAGGGAAAACGCGCGGAGGTTCCTATTATATAAAGTAAGTATTTGCTGAGCAACTGAATCAAAGGTGTGGTGTGAGCCCATTGAAGAAGCCACCGTGCTTGGAGATCTTGAGCTTGGACAGCTTTGAATGCGTAAGATGACAGGGACAGGAGCTTGCAGCACGCGGTTCTCATACATCATGGCGTGCTCCAGCAGCAGTGGAAGCCCGTGTCCTTCATTAGATACCTCAAGCATAATTTTTCGACACCGCAGGGGCCAAATGACTCCAGAAGATGACAAAAGAGCGTTCAACACTGAGATGCTGGAAGAAATGGAGGCCATGAGAACGACAAGCGCTGCAAATCTCCAACATCAAAGCAAAAGCAAGCTACGACAAGCAGTCAATGAAGGCATCCGGTACGGCCAATCGCTCTCCCAAACACACGCTACGTCGTCGCCAAAAAGGCGGCAGCAGCGTAGTACTCCTCGCTGAGGGGCTCGTTGCCGTACCTGGCCGTATGGAGCGTCAGCTGCATCGCCTTGGGCGCCACGACCCAGCGGACGGTTCCGGCGTACTTGGCATAGAGAATCTCACGCAGAAACTCCAGCTCTCTAGTCTCTTCGACGTAGTCACAGCTGCTAAAGTTGCTCCGGATGGCGCGCCAATTGCCAACGTACACCTCGTAGTCGTCGATGTCGATGTCCTCGGGACCTTTCTGCCCCACTAAACGTTCGCGCAGATCTTCGTCGCTGCCCCAAATCTTCTCTCTGTTGGGCGCAGTCGCCAAGAAGACCGGGACGAACTTGTATTGGAGGCCGAGCGCGTCCAGCGCCGCCTTCAGGAACCGGTCAAAGCCCTTGAGCATCGGCACCGTGCCCGCGCCGTCGATTGTGTATCGGTGCTCCAGCGCAAAGCCGAGTTGTTGGCCCTCGACGCCGTACTTCTCCGTCTTCAGCAGTTTTCCGAGCTTGACGACGAACGGATTCTTCTCGATGGCACTTGTGACCTGGCGAGGCACGTTGTCGTCGTTCTCCAGCAGATACGTGAGCGTCACGCGGTGGCCGCTCTTCACTTCGAGCACCTCGTGGCTGCAGTCCGAGTAGAACGCGCACCAGCGGACAGCCAACGGCTGAGACTTGGAGGTGGCGGTGGCTTCTTTCGACGTTGCTGACGATGCCGTGGCGCTCACTTTCTCTCCTTCAGCACCGCCTTGGTTCTCCTGAGCCTTCTTGGTGTCGCTCTCCCACGCGAACACGTGCGTCTGTCCGTTGTGTTTCACCTCAAAGTCGCCACCCGTGAACGTCGACGGCAGACATACGACGAGCGTGCCGAACATGTTGCCGCCGCGAGGCGTGTCTACGTGCGCCTTGAAGAACCCGCCTTGCTTGTACGCGTTGAGCTTGTATAGCTTGGCGCGCACGCTGGCAGCGTTGGGGGCGAGCAGCCGGTGGATCTCGCTCATGATAGCGTGCTCACAGGGTAGAAAGCTCGTGAGGAAGCGGTCGGCGGGCAGCTCGAACGCCGAGCGGTAGCTCTCGTCGTGCACGAGCTCTTTGCCCTTACCGAACGCTGCTGGCTCACACACGCCCACCAGGCGGTCGAGTGCGGCGTCGTTATCCGGTGGGAAGGTCACCGCGCCCTCAGGTGAGCTGCTTCCTCCGCTCTCGCGCTCAGCATAGTGGATCCGGACGGGCTTGTCGAGCGTCACGCTCCCCCCGCACGCGAACAGCGCGTCCTTCTGCTGGATGCCAAGCAGCTTGAGCTCGCTGAGCAGCGTCTCGGCAGCGTCCGACGGCATGATCGATGGAGAGTGAGCTCGGGGGCGAAGTGGAAATGGCGGAGAGCAGGCGGTGGCGTGTCAGCTTCTGTCAACTTGAAGTACAGCAGTAATGACAACGATAAAAGTACCACTTAGTGGTAATTACATCTCAATCTTGACCAACCTGTTGCATTAAGGTATTCATTTTGCTAGTGGGTATGCTTTCAATTGCGATGGAAACATCAAAAAGTACAATCTTCAGACCTGTCCTGGACCGGTTCAACGCCGTGTCGCTGGAGATCGAAGACTTGCCTCGGGGAATTAGTCCCTACCCTTCCTTGGGCGGTCGCTCGCCGAGTTCTCGCCCAGCTGCCACGTTTCGACTTGCTGCACGCACGCTCGAGTCATTTCCAATTCTCCTTCGCATCTCCCAGCAGCCGTGTCACTCGTCGTGTGTCTGCCGTCGGCGTTCACGGGTGGTAGACTTTGAGGTGGAACACAACGGGCAGACGCATGTGTTTGCGTGGGAGAGCGACACCAAGAAGGCACAGGAGAACCAAGGCGATGATGAAGGAGAGAAAGCGAGCACCACTTCATCGTCACCGATATCGAATGAAGCCACTGGACACCCTTGGGCTCCAGTACAAGTTCGTCCCGGTCTTCTTGGCGACTTCGCCCGAGGACACCCATTGGGACTATGACTCGCTGTGCGATCGCTTGGTGCGGTGAGCTCCCGAGGGCATCAACATCGACAACTGTGAGATGCATGTTGGCGGTTGGAATACCATTGACTAGAGCGCCCACAACTGCGACTACGAAGAGAGCATGGGAGAGCGCGAGTTCCTTACCGACATCCTGCATGCGACTCGAGTCGAAGGCGTTCGCTGGATCGTGCCGCCCAAGAAGTTGCAGCTATATCTTCATACGGCGAGGTACGGGAACGAGCCCGTTGTCCACGACCACTACGCCACCGCCGCCTTTTTAGTGACGGTTTAGCGAGAGGTTCAGCCATCGCGGATTCTTTCATTGACTGTTTGCCGGGGTTTGCATTTGCTTGAATAGCCGCTGGATTCATGGAGAATTGCAGCTTTTGTCGTTTTCAGTGCGATGTTGAAGCTAAGGCTTTAACCAGATTGAGTGTTTGGATGTTCCTTCCTGATCGCAAAAAGTCATTATATGGTAATATGCAGTCAAGTTGACCCGAATATGGGTCGCTATGCGTCCATCGGCGGGAAATATCCCCTGATCTCGTCGCAGTCATTCACTTTCGATGCGTATCCGCTTAACACCGTGTCGCCCGAGAACGAGCACTTGTCTTGGGGTAATTTGTCACTTCCCTTCCAGGCCAAGTTCTCGCCCAACTGCCGCACTTGCATCCGAACATGAAGCCGTCATTTCCAGTTTTCCTCGGTGTATCTCCAGCCTGTCGATCGCAGCGATGGCTACAAACCGCAGTCAGACCGCCGCTGTTGCCGCCTCGGCGCCCGAGAGCGAAGCCACGGCCTTGCTCAACGAGCTCAAGCAGCTCGGCGCGGAGCAGCAGGACGCGCTGTTCGCGTGCGGTGGCTGTGTGGAGCTCGACAAGCCGGTGCGCATCCAGTTCACCCAAGCAGAAGGGTCGAGCTCCAGCACCGGAGTGACCGAGTTCCCCTCTTCTGCCGACAGTGCAAAGGCGATGGACGACTTGGTGGCTGCGTGTGAGCCCGCGACCTTCGGCAGGGGCAAGCAGCTAGTGCTGGACACGGATTACCGGGCGGCGTTCGCGATCTCCACCGACCGTTTCCTGACGAGCTTCCACTTGTCCGAGTACACCATCATAAGCGAGATCCACGCGCAACTGGTGCCCGCTGCCGCCAGCGTCCGCGCCAAGCTGTACAAGCTCAACATCTACAAGCAAGGCGGGTTCTTCAAGTCGCACGTGGACACGCCGCGCGGTGGCAGCATGTTCGGCTCGCTCGTGGTCTGTCTGCCGTCGGAGTTCACCGGCGGGGACTTTGAGGTGGAGCACGACGGCCAGAAGCACGTGTTTGCTTGGGGGAACAGCGGCGGACAAGGCGGGTCGGGATCGGAGACGGAGTCGAAAGCTGCTGCTGGGACGTCGTCGCAGCCGCCGACCGTCCGCTGGTGCGCGTTCTATTCGGACTGCCGCCACGAGGTGCTGGAGGTCACGAGCGGCCACCGCGTGACGCTCACCTACTTGCTGGAAAACGACGAGCAAGTGCCTCGACAGGTAACGAGCGCGATCGAAAGCAACCCGTTTGTCGTCAAGCTCGCGAAGCTGCTGAAGACAAAGGAGTTCGGCGTCAAGGGCCAGCAACTCGGCTTTGCGCTCGAGCACAAGTACGCGGTGGACGCTGCTGGCACGGTGCCGATGCTCAAGGGCTTCGACCGATTTGTCAAGGCGGCGCTGGACACGCTCGGCCTCCAGTACAAGTTCGCACCGGTCTTCTTGGCGACTGCGCCAACGGTCGAGAAGAAGGAGGAGGAGTACGACGACTATGACGAGAAGGAGTGGCTTCCCCAGCGAATGATCGGGCAGAGTGGCCCTACCGCTGGGAACGTGGACGCGTGCGAGGTGTACGTCAGCGATTGGAAGTCGCTCGCTCTCACGGCCAGAAACTGCATAGCTGATGAGTTCGACGACAAGGAGTTCCTGAAGTACGTGCTGAACGCCACGGACGCCGGCGCCGTCCGCTGGATCGTGCCGCCCAAGAAACTCATGTTCGACTTTCACGCCGTGGACTACGGGAACTCGCCGGTCGGCGTCGAGTTCTACGCCACCGCCGCCTTCCTGGTGACGCTTTAATGGGCTGGTGTGTCTGCACAGTGGGCCAGTTGCCGCTGTTGTGCTGGGCGGATAAGTGTTTCATCCAGGGAATTGCAACGTTTGACATTTATGAGGAAGATTGAAACGGTCACTGACTTTTTTTGAGAAAGTTGGATGCGCGTTCAGCAAAATGAAGACGATATTTACCAATAAATGGTTTGAATGAGGTCTTTCGTGACACAAGCGGATGCTCATTTTTGTTGCCTACGGTACTTATACTTTCCTCAGATTCTGACTAGAAATCTGAGTCTGAGTCAAAAGTGTACCATTAGTGTGGTCCACTCGAGCCTTCCCATCCGCCAAGCAGCCCTCATAAAGCCAAGAGCAGGCGACCGACGAGGTCGATCGGCCACCTTCCTATTCCTGTAGTAGGCGGCGCGTCTTCGGGAGCATGCTGGCGGGAAACAAGCCCCGCGGGGGCACCGCGAAGGAGCGGAGTGTCTTCGGTACGTTCTCAGCTGTCCGCTCATGCGATTTGTATCGAAATCACCGCGTTACAACCTGAGTAATCAGCCGATGAACATGACGCATGACACTGACTGGTCTCTCTCGTTATCTGTGCTTGTAATGGCGCGCGTCGCTGGTCGCTTTCCCCAGTCGGCAACATCCCGTATGACGTGACGGAGGACATGCTGAAGGAGATCTTCTCTGAGGCCGGTTCGGTCGTCAACTTCCGGTGCGTCTTGGTCGACTTCCTAGTACTTACACGACATGTTGGGGGCTAATGGATACGTGAACACTGTGCGCAACAGGCTGGTGACGGATCGCGAGACGGGAAAACCCAAGGGCTACGGCTTCTGCGAGTACGCGGACGGCGCGACGGCGCTCAGCGCCATGCGCAACCTGAACGGCTACGAGGTCAACGGTCGCAACCTGCGCGTGGACTTTGCCGATGGTGGAGACAAGTCGTCGTCCGGAGGTGGTGGCGGAGGCGGCGGCGGCCATGGAGGTGGCGGCGACCGAGGGTATCATCACCACCACCACAGAGACCAGTTCAACCACCACCAGTACCACCAGCAGCAGCCCGGGGTGAGCGGCGAGATGGCCATCAACGCAATCGAGTCGGCCATCTCCAAGTTCGGCCCGCTCAAGCTGTACGACATGCTGGTCGCGCTCAAGGAGCACGCGCGCCAGAAGCCGGAGCACACCAAGGGCATGCTGGCGGCCAACCCGTCGCTCACGCACGCCATCATCCAGGCCTTCAAGTCGCTGCAAATCCCCATCCCGTCGCCCGCAGAGACCCAGGCAGCGCTCATGGTGAGCCATATAACTCATATTGACAGTACTTGCCGCGTATATACACTAACAACGCTTGAATATGGTGCTGACAGCCTCCGCCGATGCCAATGGGAATGATGCAGCCGCCCCCGATGGCTGGACGCCCGATGATGCCGCCCCCGATGCAGCGAGTGCCTCCCATGGGACCGCCGATGTCGGGCATTCTGGGCATGGTCCCACCCCCGGGACCTCCTCCGCACACGAGTGGGTTGATGCCGACGCCGCCGAACCTCGCACCGCCGCCTGCCCCCGCGTCGGCCAAGGCCGGAGGAACGCGGTGGAGCGCGCGTCCTGGACCGCTGTCTGCACAAATGTCGGCTCCTGCCGCGTCTTCTCCTGCCAATACCGTGGCGGCCGCTGCTGCTCCGACAACTGCAGGGCTCATGCCTACTCCGACGAGTGCCGGTCTCATGCCTACTCCAACGAGTGCTGGCCTGATGCCGACACCGACGAGTTCCGGTCTGATGCCGACGCCGACGAGTGCTGGGGTCATGCCCACCCCTCTCGTGCCGCCAGTGGGAGGCATCTTGCCGCCTCCGACGCGGCCGCAGGCGCCACAGGCGGCCGCCTCGATCCTTGGACCGCCGCCAGCGCAGCCGCCTGCCGCCGCAAGGAATCGCGACCCTCGGCGCGCCGCGCGTGATCCTCGACTGGCCAAGCGCGGGTTTGAGCCTGCGGCGGCGCCGCTCCTGCCGGACCCGGTCAAGCGCCAGAAGTACATGGACAACGGGCCGCCCGCGTCGTCGAACGGCGCCGAGTTTGACGCGATCGCGGAGCTCGCGCGCGACATGACGCCCGAGAAGCTCGACATGCTGCCGCCCGAGGAGCGGCAGATGCTGATCGCGTTCATGCAGCAGAACAACATCCCGTTCCACGGCCGCTAAACCGCCCGTTCGTCGCGGTGTAGTAGTTATAGCAGTGGGAGGGAGTGGCTGATCCGTTGGACATTGAAGCGCGATCGCCGTCGCGGGCAACAGCAACAGATCGATAACACGAGTGACATTCTGAGGCTGACCGGTCGCCTATCTCTGTTCATTGTATAGATACCGACGCTTCCCGACGCGTGTACGCCGGTTCATCTCGACGGAGAGGGCGATGGCCTAGACAGACGGCGAGCAAGGCATGAACTCGAACCTCGCGCGGCTGCAGGACACGCTGCGCGCCATCGAACAGGGCCGGCGCCTCGAGAGCGTTGATGGCGTGCTCCTGCGCCAGGTGCTCGGTCCGCCGGCCAAGCACTCGCAACGGGAGCGAGTCCAACCCGCCAAGCTCATCGCTACCGGCGACTCCGATGTCGTAGTGACGAAGGAAGAGCGCGGGGACGTATACCGCGCGCTGGTGGAGCTGCAACGGCAGCGAAAGAAGGCGAAGAACAGCCAGCAACAGCTCAAGAACGACCAGAACGTGGCGGGATCAAGTCCAGCGAGCCCCAATGAGGTACTACAAGATGGCGGGGGTGCGGAGACAGTCAAGACTAGTCCGTGCAAGCGGTTGCCGCCACAACATGAGAGAGAAGCACCCGTTAATCGCTCAAAGCCGCCGTCGCCGGTGCGCATTCAGCGCCAGCAACCTCGAGGCGACGCCACCAGCAACAACAACACGGACAAGCATGACGACCTCCGCTCGGTATCAGTCGCCAAGGAGGCGTTCGAAGCCGGCATCGCGCGCTCGCAGCAGGAGCTACGGGCGTCTCAGCTGCAAGTCTCGAGCGCGGCCGCCAGGGTGGAGCAAGTGCTCGCCGAGTCGGCCAGTATACTACCGCCCTCCTTCCTGTTCGAGCGCAAGCTGGCGAGCTACTGCCGTGCTCGAGCGGTGGACGCGGTCAAGCGCGTGCTGCTGCGTTGCCAACACCGGTTCTTCATCGCGTACTGGCGCCGCTGGACCGCCGCGGTGCTCCAGCTGCGTGCTGTGGCGAAGAAGCGCGCGGTTGCGACCATCGCGCGCGTGTTCCGCGGCCATCAAGCGCGAAACCTCGCTCGTCGACTGCGCAAGCAGCGCGACAAGCTCGAGGCGCAGCGCCTGCAGCTCGTGCGACTGCGCGTCCAGTACCGAGACGCGCAGGCGAGGCGTGTTCAACGAGCCTGGAAGAGGTTTCGACGCCGAAAGATGCTTCTTGAGCGCGTTCGCCGCCGAGACGCCGCGAAGTTCTTGCAGCAGCGCTTCCGCAACCGTCGTCTGCGTGCCAACCAGCTGATCAACGCTCTCGTGCACTTCAAATTGATCCGCGCGGCCATTTGGATCCAGAAAATGGAGCGCGGACGCCAAGCTCGCGCTCGAGTGGCGAAGATGAAGCGACAACTCAGGCGGGAGGCGCTGGTGGCGGAGATCCTGGCGCGAAACGCGTCCAGCGAGGCGCTGGTCGCCTGGAAACTGCGCCGCCGCGGCGCCGCGTTCCTGATCGCGCGCGACTGGATCTATCCGTTCGCTGTTCGCCGCCGGTTTCGGCGTTTGGCGCACCAACTGAAGCGACTGAAGGCGGCGCGGGCGATTGCGAGGTGCGTGAGGCGCTGGTGGGCTTCCAAGCAGCGATCAGAGCGCCAAAGTCGCCAAGAGCGAGGCGAAAAGGGACCTCTAGCAGCGTTCGACAAGTGGCTGGAGCTGCTTCCGCTGGACAAGCAGAAGGGAAGGCGGGAAGCGGCGGTGCTGATCCAGAAGAACCTGCGCCGGTGGGTGCAGCAGGGCAAGTATCTAGTCGGCAAGGCGTCGAGGGAGAAGCAGGCCAGGAAGAGGCGGCTAGTGACCAAGAGAGAGCGGATGGAGAGTGTGGAGGCCAATGATGCAGGCGGCAGTATCGCCGGGCTACGTCGGCAACTGTCGTCGCAGCCACACATCTCCTCGATGGCCAGCATGAAGGCTACGGTCGCGTCTGGAGCGAACGCTCCTCGGTTCATGCGGCTCGCGCGGTCGTTGCAACCGAAGGACAAGACCAGCGGGAGCAGCAGCAGCCTCACGACAACATCAACTGTCGCCGCAACTGCTCTGTTAATGCCTGAAGACCAAGCGAGCAGCATTACCCAGCGCAGTTACCGCCGCCACCGCGCTCAAGTGCAAGTTCAGCAGTTAAAGTGGCGTTCACAGGCCTCAAAAGTCGAGATGCGAGTCCAGAGACGGCGGCAGAGCGCGATTCGCATCCAGAGCGTTTGGCGCGGGTGGACAGCGAGACAGCTCGTCGTCACCATGAGGGCCGAGCGAGTTCTCCGCGCGTACGTCCGTCGATGGAAGCTGCGGCGCTCGGCCTTGCGTACCTGCGCTACCATCTGCATCGCGAAGTGGTATCACAACGCTCGTGGACGGCACCTCGCGCACATTTGGCGCCTCGAACGGAAGCGACGCGTGGATGCAGCCACAACACTCCAGCGTTGGGCTCGACACTGTGTCTGGACACAACGCAGACTGCCGAGGATCCTCGCTGAAGCGCGAAGACGCGAGGAAGCGAGCGAGTTTGGGCGTTCCAGCCTCGCGATCTGTCGGCGACACCTCCGGGAGTCGCACCTCGCGCGGTCAATCAAGGCTGGACTAGACTCTGCGGTGAAGAAGTACGTGGCCCAGCTCCACGGCCAGAGCCACCAGTCGACGTCGCTGTCCTGGCGAAAGTATCGCATTGTGGACCTTCCCGTGGTGCAACTCGTGTTCGTAGCGGCGGCAACTGGCGACGCGTATGCGCCCGACAAGTGGCGCGAGCTCGCCGCCTCGACTTCGGTGCCGTCCTCCATCCTCCAGACGCGACTGGAGCGCTCCAAGGCGCTCCAGTTCTTCAAAAACCTCAATCGAGCCAACACGACATGGAGCAGCACTAGTCCCAAGCGCAGTCCGGGCAAGAAGGCGCTCATGTTCGCGCCAACGGACGTGGACGTGTGCCTGGCCAAGGCTGCGGACGCGTCCAAGGGCGCGCTCTCGTTCGCCGAGTTCGTGCGCTTACTCGGCCACATGGCCGACCTCAAGATGGCGCCGTCAATGAGTGACAGCACGGCCTTCTCGCGCCATGATGAGGCCACTTCGCGCGTCTTGACACTGCTCTGGCGCTTCGTGCTCGCGGATACCGACGCCAAGGCGCTGCTGTCGGACTTTCAGGCGCAGATGGATGCCGAGTACGACGCCCGAGCGCGTTGCTTGCAGCGTCTGGCACGTCGACGAGCGAATTTGATGCGGGCGACGATGATCCGCGCGAACGCGGCGCGTGAGCAGCACACGCAGAGGAAGAACGCGGCGGCGGTGCGGATCCAGACGCTGCTACGACGCATACTGGCGACGCGTGAGTACCGGAATCGCGTCCGCGAGACGTACGAAAAGTACCTGGACCCGGACTGGGGCCTGCCCTACTGGCTGAACCCGCGCACGGGGTACTCGACGTGGCGCAAGCCCGCGGTGCTCGGAGCTCAAGACGTCAACACCGAGCCGGTGCCGTACCCGTCGGCGGCGCTGACGCTCAAGATCGCGTGCAACGGGAAGGACGGCTGCGAGCGCTGCGCCCAGTGGCTCTGCTACGACTGCGACGAGTACTTTTGCGCCGAGTGTCTGCCCGAGTTCCACAAGAACAAGCGGAAGAAGAAGGCGGACACGGTCAGTCGCGCCGGTAGCACCGCGTCCTTAGTGGTAAGTGGCAACGACACCTCTAGCGATGGAAGTGACGCTAAGGGAGGTGAAAGCGAGCACGAGATGGAGAAGCTGGCGCTGTGCGGGCTGTGCGCGTTCCAGCTCGCGTCGCGACGCTACTCCGACTGCGAGAAGCCATCGAAGACGACCAAATCAACTCAGCCGCAGCACTTACTGCCCGAGATGCGAACGCTACCAGCTACTACCGACGATATCAAGAAGAAGCAGGCGCTGTTCTGTGACGTGTGCTTCGCGTTCATGCACCGCCGCGGCCAGCTCCAGACGCACAAGGCGGCGCCGCTGCTCGAGCTCTGCCGGTTCTGCGTCCCCGACGACCTCCAACAAGGTCAGAACGTTGCTGCGAAGGCAGGCGACACCATGATACCGAACGCGGTGCAGTGGGAGTGCGATGCGTGCCATCATGAGCGTGTCTGCGGCGCTTGTGCAGCTCAATCCCACCCAACGGAAAGCTGCGGGGAGCTGCGACGGCTTCCACTGCAAACACTCAGCATGGTGGCGCGTGCAGAGCGTCTAAAGGCCGAGCAGGACGCTCGCGACAGCGCTGATGTCGACAAACGACGGCAGCGCGCGGAAATGGCTCGACGCGAGCGCTTTGCGCGCGTCATCCAGCGGTTCTGGCACAACCGCGGGCCTCTAATGCGGGCGCGTCGCGTTCTTCTCGCTCACCGACAAGAGCAGAGCGACAGGTGGAAGCAGCTTCAGCAAGACCGGAAGCGAGAGAGCGCGCTAATCTACCGCGCCAAGGCGGTGTTCGGTGCTGCGCTCGTGCTGCCGAGCGACTCGGACGTGCAGCAGCGACTGCGCGGCATGACCGCGCTCATGCGGCGCCGGATGAGGCTGCGTGCGCGAGCGTTCGGCATCTTGCTGCACGAGTACATGGCCGTCGGCGTGCCGCTTCCAGGCGTGGCCAAGCTCGTTCGAGGCGATGCAGAAGCTGGCGAGCAGGACGAGCTGATTACGTCGGAGGATCTCCGCGGGTGGGTCAAGCGCAGGCAGACACTTCGACTGGTGAAGATCCCGAAGGAGACCAAGACAGCGGACAAGTATCTGTGCGCGTGGACGATGCTGGCGCACTGGGGGAAGCGGAGGAACGCTGAAGGTGCTGAGAACGCGGACGGAGTGTTGATGGATGTAGCGGCGAAGGACGCGACCATGACGGAGAGGAGCGTCGTGCTGGCAAGTGCGTTCCCAACGTCGCCAAAGGCTACGAGCAAATCCAAAGACGAAGCCAAAGGTAGCGACGGTGAGGAGCAAGGCAGTAAGCGGAAGAGCACGAAACAGCGAGAAGATGACGAAGCCGCACAGGAGGAAGACGACGTGGAGTTCGCCATGTTCCTGGTCGAGTTCTCCATGGACCCGAAACGCTCCGTCTGGATCGACCACTCCCTGTACGTTGCACTACTGTAGTAGAACGCTTTCGCTTGTCGTTTGGTGCTCGCCAACCTGTTCTGACTGACCAATGCTCGCTTGATGGACAGCGCTGAGCGATTGTGGGAGTGGAAGCGGTTCAAGACGCTCGAGCGGCGCGAGCGACTCGAGGAACTCAAGCGCAAGAAGGCGGCGGGGGCTCTTAAAGAGGGAGGAGCAGCGTCACCACCCGAACCAGCGGGTTCTCCTGCCATTCCGCCGGTCGGAGAAGCGTCAGCTGATGATCCGAACAGCAATGGCATCCTGTATCCGCCGTCGTCGCTGCTGCCGCCGGACTATTCCCCAGCAAGTGACGCCGCCAACAACTACGACAGTGGATATCAGTACGGATACGGGTACAGCGAGTCGACCGCTGGCATATGGAGCACTGAGAGCGCCACCGCTTCCCCCAGTCTGGTTGACAGCAGCAACTACTACAACGACGGGAGCAACTACACCGACTACTACGGCAACACCACATCTAATGGCTGGGACAACTGGAATGCCAGCGCTGGGTATGCTGACGGCACGGGAGCAGGTGGCTACGAGTACTATCAAGACGCCGCGGCTCCAGCTACTGGCGGTGACTACTACTACAACGGCAATGGGTATGCAGATGGCGATTACAACGCCTACTGGACCGATGAAGGTGCTGGAAATGGTGGTGAGACGTATGATGCTTGCGAGTATGACGCGGCTCCAGTAGTAGACTGTGCTGCGGACCCGTACGCGGCCGCAGCAACGGGAGAGGTACTCTACGAGCAAGCGCCAGTGGTGGACGAGTACTCTATCGACGTTGGCTCGACGGGGTATCCTGATGCGTACTACAGCGACCAGCATGTGCCGACGTCGTACGGGAACACCGATGCGAGTGGGTCGCCGTGGGAGGAAGTGTTCGACCCGCAGACCGGGCAGACGTACTACTACAATCGCGAGACGAGCGAGACGGCCTGGGAGCGGCCCGCGGCATGAGATGCAGCTTAATGAGCAGACAGGAGAGAAACGAATATATTTATCTATCTATGCGACGCGAACGCGGCAGCAAGCCGTTCGTCTTCATCGTCACCACAACGGTGGCGTCCGCCGCCGACTTGGTCCCAATTGGTCTGTCACCTCATCTGTGAGGGAAAAGCCAACGCACTCACGCTAGTTTACCGCCGGCCCTTGCTGCGCTGGCTGGCGCGGGCCGCCTTGCCGGCGCGCTTGCCCTTGGGCGCCTTGCCCTTGGCGGCGCCCGCGCGGACGGCGGCGGCGGGCTTGCCCCTGGCGGCCTTGCGCGCGCCCGGGAAGCTCGACGTGTCGTTCGTGCTGTCGCGCGTGTTGCTCTTGAGCCCGCGCTTCTTGCCGCCAAAGCCGTACTTCTTGTCGCGCGCCTCGCGGCCCTTGTTGACGCGCGGCTTCTTGCTGTCGCGGTCGTTGCCATCCGCGCCGCGCTTGCGCTTGCCGAACGCGTTGACGTCGCCCTCGCCGCGCATGAGCTCCTCCAGCTGCTGGTCGTCGTTGTCGTTGAGGCCCTTGCTGTCGCCGGCCTTGCGCTTCTTCCACTGCTTGACAGCGTCCAGCGTCTCCTTCTTCTGCTGCGCGCGCTGCTTGACCTTCTCGGCTTGCAGCTACGGACACACCAAGAGCACGATCCATGTCAGTCAACAAGCAGAGACCGTAGGCAATAGAGATAAGGGCCGCACCTCCTTGGCGACCTTGCGGTGCGCCTGGGACTTCTTGCGCTCCTCGACGGCGGCGATCTTCTTCTGCTCGTAGATGAGCTTGTCCTTGACCTTGGCCATGTGCGCGTCGCTCTTGAGCATCTCGGCAAAGTAGTCCTGCGGACGCTTGTACGCGATGCCCTCGCGCTTGAGGCGGTCCTTGGCCGCGCGCACGCTCGCCACCGAGTTGTTGTAGAAGGCCACCTCACGCTTCAGGTCGTCGTGCACGTTCTCGAGCTCCAGCGGCACGGCGCACGTGTCCAGGTGCTCCACCCAGGCCAGCGCGCGCTCGCCGTCCCACTCGGCCACCAGCGCCGAGATGGCCTCGCGGTTGTACACGCCCTTGTTCTCGGCCGCGCTCTTGGCCAGCTCCTCCTCGCGCATCTTCTCCTCCACGAGGCGGCGCTCGATCTCGGCCTCTTCGTCCTCTTCCTCTTCCTCGCTGTCGCCGTGCGCGTGGTCGTCGCCCGCCGCGAAGCCGCTCAGCGCCGGCGTCTCCAGAATCTCCTCCTCCGCCGCCTCCTCCGCGCGCACCAGCGAGCTCAGCGCCGCCGCCTTGTGCCGCGCGCCGCCCTTCTTGCCCATCGTGTCTCGAGCCCTACTAGCCAGGAAGTTATACAGCACAGCGGCACTGCGCACTTGTCGCCAACGAACTGATGAGGACGCTCGCAGCCTTTCGGGTCCGGCGAGCGGCGCTTTTGGTTGGTTGGCTGGCTGGTTTTGTAAAAGGGCGGACCGTACGCGCAAGAAGTATAGGGACAAACCTCCTCTGTGTCGTTGACGGTACGGAATTGTGGACAGTACTGTACGGTGATACGTCACTATTCGAGAAAGAGTGACAATACCATGGGAAGATCGAGCGAGCGTTTTGGCAGCCAATGAAAACGACTCATGACTCGGGTTAGAGTTGGAAATAGGGACATTGGCGAGGAACGACATCCGGCCAGACGTTGGTTGGGGTCGTCACTTCCACCGCCAGCGCTTGCCGCAGCAGACCTTCAGTCTATCGCGGAGGAATTTACTGTTCATTGTTGCTACTGTACTGGAGTCTAAAGCAGCGAGCGTGATCGCTTGCGGGCGCTCAGTCCGTGTGTGTCGGATTGCCAAGTTGAAGTCCACGCGCTTGCCCCGTGGTGGAACTCTGCAGTAACAATGTGACCGACTGACCAAAGCAAGACTCGTGCGGCATGGACCATGCATGCAGACTCTGCACCGTTTGGCCGATTCGAGGCACCCGGTGGTGCTGCCATTGCCTTGCTACAGTATCGGAGCGAATTCGAGGTACAATCGCCCATCCAATTGAGAGCATTGCGCTGTGGGCGACGACGCCGAGCGAAAGCCGCCACTTGGACGACAAAACGCTGTCGCACGTCGTCTCTCCGCGCCTGACGCGTCGGTGATCAAGCTGATCCATCATTGCACTCCAACCGTTTTGTCCGTTCCAAATCCAAGCTCCGCCCATCCTCACGCCGCCTTGAACTTGTCGAGCGCAGCGCTGCGTGTCCATGACGCACACTCGTGAACTGTGAGCCAGCCACACGCGAAAGCCAGGACGGTCAGACCCGCAGATGAATGCACCGCCACCACAGATTGGGCCATGTCTGTGCGTCCTGAAGCACGAAGCACGGATGGGACAACGAACCATACAAAGAGACTTGCATCGATGGAAGTTGATCCTGGTGGCGGTGCCGTTCTCGTCAATCCGAGGACGCGTCAGGCGTAGCACTCCGTTGTCTTGATGGGTAACCGAAACTGCGTGCAACATGCGTCGCTACATGAACTACAGTACTGTACACCGGCATTGCGTCTTCGTCGTGAGTGGACTCGAGCGACAAGCAACAGTAGTGTTCAGACGTCGGTCTCCGACACACATCGGGACCGACTGAACCTGCAGAGATGATATTCTCGCCATGCCTCGTCTTCGAGTATGTAGAATGCTCTATGGGCGTCAATGGGGTCCCTTCTACTTGGAAACGATCACATTCGACGGCATTTTCAATGCAGAATCCATGGAGGAGCTTTTGGCGACATCAAGATGGTGATTTTTCCCCGTGATCGCGACGGGTGAGCTTGGGTCGCAAGCATGGATTCGTGGGCAAATTGTGTTTGGAAATGTAAAAAAAACCTCTGACACTTTATATGGGTTGGTGTATCGGACCCGACCCGCGTCCGTCAGCGGTGGATGTCTCATGTGGGCGAACTTGGAAAAGAGCCGGCGGCCTTACCCCTCTAACGGAATTTCCCTCCAAAGTTTCTATTAGCGGTTGAGTGCTGTTCCAGGAAAGATTGAGCAGTCTGTTTGACAGTTTTTCTGGAACACTCGAGCGAAACAGCTGGGGCGAATCTGGCCGCGTTTCGGGGTCCACCCTCGCCACTTCTTGCGCTTCACAACCGGTGGTATCAGAGTTATTCAGATATTTCGATGGTGAGTTCGGAGCATACATTTCGTGCTGGATCAGATCTGACTCTGTCCGGTTGAAGCGTGTTTACGTCACAAAAAGGAATCGGATTGCGCCACTGTTTTGATAGGTAAGAAAGCGCTCATCCGCGGTTGTGGCCCAACATTGGGCGTCGGGATCCAGTCGTGTCACCTCTCACCAGAAGAGGAGGCATCGCGCACATCGCGCGGACCTCTCCTTGAACAAACCCAGCCACTTGACATTCAAAATGGGACCCAATGCACAGTGTTCTTTACTGTACTGTACAGTAGCATGCTGTGAAATGAAAAGCAAGGAATGCTTCTTTTTGAAAGTTCGGCAGATTCTCAGTTCAGCCGCTCGTCAACTGGAGCGGAAATCGCGCTTTTATTTTAATTTGGGCATTCGTTTTCGAATTGTTTGGTGTCTGCCAAATCCTCGGGCGGGGAACTTCGATCAGTTCTACCGCCAAGCCGGGTCAGTCATCCCTCCCCGTTCCAATGAATCCGGTCGCGCCGCAAAAGCCCAGACCCGTCCGCAAAAATCCCAAACCCGACCCGCGGAACCGATTTCTCTTGACTTTTGTATCGCCAGCTGGCAAATTGCTTGCTGTTTTATGGGTGGGATCAACTCTCACAGGTCTTCTCTTGTTTCTTGTATGAGTGTGGGGACGACCATCACTCCCGTGCGGCAACCGGCAACCGGCCGCCGGATCAATTTCCCCCGCACACACAACAGCAAACGCCCGCTACTCAGCGCAAGTGTAAGGACGGGAAAAGACAGCAAGCAGGGCACGTTCGGCGCCAGCGCTCGGGGATTAAAGCGGCAGCGGTCGGTTGTCGCTCTCTCTCGTGCTCGCGCGCTCGCTCCGCTTCCTTCCTTCCCTCCTTCCCGTCTTCGTCGTCCGTCGACCGTCGTCTTCCGGCTCGTCGCCGCCGCTTCCCGTTCGTCTGCGCGTCGCACGTCGCAGAGACTCTCGACAGGTGTGTGGTTTGATGAGGACGCATTCCAGGTCGGTCCGGGGGTTCATTCACGCGCAAGGGGCGGAAGGGGGCTTTCCATCCGTATCAGAGACGTTGGGGCGGCCGTTGCGCCCATATTTAGCACTGCCGCCGGTGCGGCGTGAATGAACCCGACCGACCGACCGACCGACCGCGGAGTAAATTAGGGCATGAGACAGCGACTGACCGAGAATCCCGCACGCCACTGGCTGCGTTTTATGATATGACAGGTGCGACAGCGCGAGAACGGACGCCGCGGAAGGGTCGCTGGGATATTTTCTTCGCCTTCTGTGTTGTTCCCTTCTGGGTTGAACGCCTGCCTGCCGACACGACACGACCCACCGAGACCTAAGCGCCCTAGCAGTCGGACACTTGCTCTCCTTGTGCTCGACCCTGCCAGTGCTCGCCGTCCGGATCGACTCTCCTCCAGCTTGCATAGCTAGCCAGCTCAGCTCGTCTTTTATCGCCCCCGACCGCTTTTTCTTTTCAGGTCCGGCCCCGTTTCCCTTCGTTTCCCGTCAAAAGGAGTATCTATCAGGATGATCATGGCCCGCGACGTCGCCGGAAGCGGCAAGCAGCAGCACTCTTTGGCCGCCGTCGTCGCTGGAACTGGAGGCGCAAAGCACGCGTTCTCGTTCAAGGACGCCGTCGTGCGCGCCCCGCCCAAGGTCCCGCTGGTTGCGCGCTCGGCGCACCTCTCGATCGACGCCAACGAGAAGCACAGCGACCAGCGCAGTTCGAAGAGACCCGGCAACGCGCGCTCCTCGAAGATCATCCGCTCCAAGAGCGTTTCGCACATTGTCGAGAGCCCGACGTTCAAGAAGCGCTGCGAGGCGCTCAAGTCTCACGCGTGCGCCAAACACGGTGCCAAGAAACTCGAGGGCGCCGCGTCGCCGAAGAAGGGGTCGTCGAACGACAGCGACGGCAAGCCCACCGCGCTTCAGGAGCTGTACGAGCGCGAGAAGCTACTCAAGAGCTCGGGAAAGAAGAAGTCGTCCAAGTCGAGCAAGCACGCCCGGGACCGCGCTTCGCCCCGCAAAGCGCTTTTGACGGCGTCGAAGTCTCTGCCCGCCTCCAACATGAGCGGGCAGGAAGTTGCGAAGCCTCGCGAGCGCTCCGCTTCGGCTGACGGCGCCAGTGTCTCTGATGCACCGGTCCAGAGTCGCAAGCGCGCAAGCAGCGCCCCTGAATCGAGTCTGCTTAGCATTTCCACCCCCGAGTTGCAGCTGGACTCTAGTGCGGACCGCGAAGAGCAGCGCGTGGATTGCCGATCTATCGTGACGTCACCCCCGCCTCACAAGTCGCTGGATACTGATGACGAGCTGGATTGCGACGACACGAACAGTGAATCGACGGCCGAATCGTCGTGTCCGAGCCCGCGCCACAGCTCGCTGTCTGGCTTTCACTGCCATCACCGCGATCTGCGTGTGTGCAGCCCCTCGAAGATCGACGAGCACGACGAACTGTCTGAAACGCTGTCGCATGACACGGACGAGGACGATGAGGCACTGATGCTGCTGGATCGCATCAATGCGCTGTCGGCGGAGTTTGCGGCGCAGCGCGAGCACGAAGAGGCGAGCGCGCTCTGCTGGTCGGTGCAGCACGCTGGACAGCATGGCATCATTTCCACGCACATGCAACAGAATCTGATCGCGAATATTCGCCACGGATTCCTCGATGAGGCGCGCGATGTGTTGTACCACAAGTGTCATCTGTCGCCAGCCGTCGGAAGCGTTATTGAGAGCCCAGAGACTCCCAAGATTGACCCAGACGTGGCTCAGTCGTTCCTGTCGTTCGTTGACGAGATCTCGCCAGCGGATGCGACGGTGGAGCGTCTTCACAAGTTGCACGTGCTGAAGTTGCTGTCGGACTTGCTCACCAAGTGGGTTAAGATGGTTGGCTACGAGCGCGGACTCAGCGAGGAGCATATCGCGCTGACCAGTGGGTCGCTCTTCTTGGCTGGCTCGTATCGCCTCGGCTTGGATGACCCAAACTCGGACATTGACGCCGTCTGTGTGGCCCCTTGGCACGTGACCCGTGACGACTTCTTCGGCTCGTTCTGTCGAATGTTGCAGGACTCGGACCAGGTGTCGCACCTCGCGCCCGTGCCCAACGCGTATGTACCGCTGATCGCGCTCACGTTCCTGGGTGTGCGCATGGACTTGCTGTTTGCGCGCTTGCCGCTGCCGGCGGTCGAGTCGCATCAGGAGATCGACTCGGATCACATGCTCGTGGGCGTGCACAGCGAGTCGATGAAGAGTCTCAACGCGCCCCGCGTTAGCTCGATGCTGCTGTGTCTGGTGCCTAAGCGTCGCGAGTTCCGCATTGTGCTGCGCGCTGTTCGCGCGTGGGCGCGCCGCCGCGGCATCTACTCGGCCAAACTCGGCTATCTCGGCGGCATCAGCTGGGCGATCCTCGTCGCGTTTGTGTGCCAGCTCTACCCGAACGCGGAACCCGCCAAGATCTTTGTGCGCTTCTTCCAGGTGCTATCCGAGTGGCAGTGGCCGCAGCCGATCATGCTCAACATGCACTATGATGCCGGCCTGGGCTTCGAGATGTGGGACCCGCGCCTGAACATCCACGACCGCGCGCACATCATGCCGATCATCACACCTGCGTACCCGCACATGAACTCGTCGGTGCAGGTGTCGCACTCGACGTTCTCGGTCATTTACGAAGAGCTGTGGCGCGCCCGGTATCTGGCGGAGATCGCTGTCGGAATTTCGCGCCCGCTGCCCCCTGCTGGTTTAGGTGTTTCGACAGATTCCGAGGGCGACATGAGGGCGAAGATCGTGTGTACTGCAACATCAATTCCAGTGCTCGAGTGCGATGCTGCGGTGCAGGACGCGCTGGCCAGCGACCCGCATTCCTCCTGGGTCAAGATGTTTGAGCCGTCGAACTTCTTCATCCGGTACGGATCGTACTTGGTCGTCGACTTCGAGGCCGCGTCCGAGGCGGCCATGTACAAGTGGAGCAAGTTTGTGCAGTCGCGCGTTCGGAAGCTCGTCGACAGCTTACAGCACGTGTCGCCTGTGGCGCGTGTGCACGCGTTCCCGAGCTTCTTCCCGCACACGAGCGACCGCAAGAGCGCGTTCGGCTCGTGCGTGTTTATCGGCATTGAGTTCCACTCGCGGCGCAACAACGGCGGCTCGCAGCTGCCGCCGCAGGACGACCCGGAGGTCAAGAACACGCTGGAGCAGACGATTCGCTTCTTCTTGGCGACGGACTTGCAGCAGATGGAGGACCGCCAGCCCGACATGGAGGCGCGCATGACGTTCCTGAGCTGGACGGAGTTGCCCGACTTCGTGTTCCCGTTTGCCCGCTCGAACGCTGAGGCCGAACGCGTCGCGTACCAGGACGAGCTCGAGAAGATCGGCTTCGCGCGCAACACGTCGCCGTCGTTCCGCCCGCCGTTCATGCCCGGCTTCCACCGCGGTAGCCGTTGGCGTGGCAACGGCCCGCGCAAGTATGCTGGCGGCCAGCGCAAGGTGTTCCGCCGCGATGGCGCGCGTCCGTACGCTGGTACTCAGGCCGGGTGAAGGAGGTGGCGGCACAAGCTGAGGGCTGTTGGTTGTTGTGTATGAATGTGTGTTGATGTTGGCGGACACTCGCGGTGCGCGCCGACAAGATCGCTGAAGAGTGATCTGAGAGGCGCCAGGACAGTGACGGCGCCGTTCGCGTCACCAAAGCAAGTCGAGTACTCCTCTTCGCCCTTCCAAGATCGGAAATTGCGCCGACAACAAGAGGAAGGAGACACAGCGCAGCACCAGGTGGTGACGCTGCGATTACGCGCGTCCAGGAAGACATTCCTGACACCCCACCGACCCCACACGCCGAGTCGTGAACCCGTGGGCTCTCATCGGATGCTCATGAGTCCATTCCCGGCGGCTGGACGCGCTAATGAGAAGAGCAAGCAGCGAACCGACCCGCGTGGTTCGTTATGGAGCCCAGCGCATCAGTTGGTCAACGTCTGCCAACACCAACTTGGGTTTTGGATAGTAGAAGTAGAGGTCAAGTGTAGAAGGCGACGGAGACGCGGTTCACCAAGCGGAGAGAGAGAGCGCGCGCGCAATGGTGCCGCTGCCCTTCGTTCGCATCGGTACAGTAGCGGAAAGGAGAAAAAATACAGCGCAGATGCGTTTGCCTGTCAGCCTTCGAGTGTATTTGTAGATACGTTTGGTTCGGGATCACAGTCTCCATTAGGTGGAAGGCTTCTTGGAGATCGAGATGTTGAGAGACAATCGTCACACGTTGAGGTGACGATGGACATGATGATCATGTGTGTGACGTTCCACAGTGTTTGTATTTGAAAAAGATGCAAGTCACGTGCATGTCGAAGGGCAGGGAGCTACAGTACCAGCTCTCGCACACTACAGGCTTCTGTGACCGAAGCTCTTACCCACCGCCATGCTCACATCCAATAGGTACTACGCATTCCGGTAGTAAGTCGTCTCGTCACCTCCAAGACTCTCGTTCTCTCTCTCTCTCTCTCTCTCTCTCTTCGCTCCGACCACGCTTAGAAGGTGGGGACGACGCGGTCCTCGGCCCAGGCGTGCTTGGGGTTGGTCCACACGGTCACGTTGGAGAAGGTGGCGGCGCCCGAGCTCACGAGCGCGATGCCGTCCGACGAGGTGACGCTCTCGCACGGGTAGATGCGCGACGAGAGCGTGAAGCGGCCGTTGACGAACACCTCGACCGACGACACGTCCACGAACACGCGGAACACGAGCTTCTCGCGGGTCGTCTCGCACTGGTTGCCGCTGAACAGGTCGTACAGGTAGAAGTAGCCCCACGTGTCGTCGCTGCCGGGCGCCACGTCGAACGTCGTGAAGGGCGCGCAGTCGGCGCTCGAGCTGGCCGAGCGGTCGATCACCACCTTCTTCTCGGCGTCGTCGTACACGATCGTGGTCAGCTCGTCGCTCTCCGAGCTGCGGCGCACCTGGAAGCCCACGCGCGAGCCGCGCTCGAAGTCGGCCACCTCGGCGTACAGCTCGAACGACTTGCCCGTCGAGTTGAGCACCTGCACGTTGTAGTCGCTCGAGCTGCTCGAGTTGACCAGCTCCACCTGCGCGACCGTCTCGACCTGGTCGCCGCGCATCGACTCAAAGTTCCGCAGCGGCTCCAGGCCGAGCGTCTTGATGGTCTTGCTCGTCTGCTTGGAGCCGTCGGCGCACGTCAGGTCGCTCGTGCGGGCCACGATCCAGTCGCCCTGGCCCTCAAGGTGGTCCTCCGTGTCGGCAATGTCCTTGACGATGCTGATGCCAACCTCGCGCTGGATGGACAGCATGCCGTCCCAGCCCTGCGGCTGGCCGTCGGAGAAGCCCGTGTTGTCCGTGATCCAGCCGATGAGCACGTGCTTGCCCGTGTTGGGGTCCTTGTAGATGCTGTTGGCGTACCAGTCGCTGCGGTCCGTGATGCCGACCATGAGCGGGTTGAACAGCCCGGCGTCCGCGTCCACCTCGACGCCGCAGCCGGCGCCCGAGCCGATGATGCCCGTGGCCCACATGGGGTAGCGGCGCGGGTCGCCCTCGGCCGCGAAGAACATCGTGTTGTGAGTCTCGCCCTCCTCGTCCTCGATCTCGACGTAGATGGACGTCTCGAAGTTGAAGCCCCAGCTGCCGCTGTACTCGGAGAAGGTCGTGTTCTTCTCCTTGGAGAGCAGGTAGCCCTTGTAGTCCCAGTCGAGGTAGTCATCCGAGTGGTACAGGAAGATGCGCGGGCCCACGTCGTGGATGCCGCCGGCCACCAACAGCCAGTTGCTCGAGTTGCCGTCCACGTTCGCGAACCCGTAGTGCGCGTCGAGCGCCGTCGAGTGGAACACGTTGGGGTCACGCCAGCCCGTGACGTTCAGGCCCGTCGGCGGCAGCTCCACGAGCGGCTTGTCGCCCTTCTGCCACGTCTTGCCGTTGTCCTCGGTCGTCGCGTACACGACGTGCTCGCCAAAGAGGTACTCGAGCTTCCACGAGATGGGCAGCTTGGTCACGCCCGTGTAGAAGACCGTGTCCTTGCCGCCGATGGCCTTGGGCATGGCGAAGCCCGAGAACACGCCGAGGTAGTCCCACTCGTCCTCGAACGGGCGCAGCGCGTTCGGGTAGTCGCTCCAGGTCACCTGGTCGCTCGAGACGGCGTGGCCCCACGTCATGTTGCCCCAGCTCGTGCTGTTCGGGTTGAGCTGGTAGAACATGTGGAAGAGACCCGTCTCCTCGTCGTAGTAGGGCGCGCACGGGTCGTTCATCCAGTTCTCGCGCTCCTGGAAGTGGAACACCGGGCGGTACTTCTCGAACTCGGAGGTGCCGACCGCCGCGGGCACGACGCCGTTCTGCGCGAGCGTCATCTTGCTCGAGGACACGGCGATGGTCGCGGCCAGCGCCGCCGCCGCCACGCTCGTCGGGAAGATCTTCATGGCGATTGCGGACAGGGAAGAGGAGGAGGTAGTAGTAGCAGCAGTCGCTTCGGAAGCTGGTGCTGGTAGGTCTCGCGCCGACCGGGAGCTGTTGCTGTTGCTGTAGTCGGCGAATTGAGGAATGAGTCGGCTTGAGGCGGCTGTGCTCGCGGTCGGGACGGCAGGCGCCGCTTCTATTGAGCGCCCGCCAGTGGTGGCTGCTGCGACGGAGCCCGCGTCTTGCCCACATGCCGTCGTAACACTGGATCTCTGCGCCCGATCTTCAAGCAGGCTGTTAACGCCGCTGCCTCCCTGGGTCATTACGCCGTGAGCTCCTGAGCTTGTCAGTAATCGAGAAGGGGCCGTGTGGGTTCCAAGCACGTGGTGGGGCCATACAAAGCGCCTAATGTCGGAGCCCTTAGCATCCGTAAGGGCGCAGAGAACTCGACTCTGTTCATCGTCCCTGCTGCAAGGCGCTCGTCTATGGCCGCGCATGTTGATCGGAGCCTTGAACTTTCAAATCCTCAGGAGCGGCGCTCGATTTCTTTTATTCCGCCGAAAAGACCTGCTATACTTGATATCCGCTGGTCGTTGATTCGCCCCACGTCATACTTGATTAATGTTAAGACCTGTGATAGTAAATATCAAGAATGTGGAGGACCCTCAAGCGTGCGGTGCCATGAGGGCCCGCCCACAGATGGGGACCATTTCCCGGGCGCTTTGCTTGGATGTTCCGCTGCTCGGCGACGCCACGACGGAAACAATAAATCAAGTGGCGATCCCCCATCGTTGAACAACGCGCTGCGCCCCCCGGTCTTGTCGGCTGGCCGCCGTGTCGAGCGTCCGACGGACGGACGCAATCGTGACGAGATCGGCCCAATACAGTACCGAACGGTAGGGTTCGAGAATGTGCATGGAGATCAAACACCCGGGCTGTCAATCCGTCACGTCTTGCATCATCGCTGTCGAGGCTGTGGACGCCAGCAATCCATTTCATGGGCATGCGTGAGAGACGCCGCTGGGTTCGAATGCTGTGCAGTACACTGTAGGTACTAATGATGCTTTTGATCACGGCGGTGATGAGGTTGTCATAGAGCAATTAGGCTGCGCTGACGAGCCCGTGGATGACTTTGCGAGACGGGAGCCTTCGCGTCGAGTTGACGGTGCGGGTCTATGGGGCCGTGTCAGCTTGCAGAACGAGGCGTGAAGCCAGCACTAAGTTAGAAATCATTTCCAAGCAGAACGCCAAGTTGATTCCTCTATTGCGGTGGGGTCGTTGACGAGCATGAGACTCAACTGCAAGCTCAACATCGTGTGTGAGTTCGCCATCCGCGCAAGGCGAGAAGAGCCGGCTGGTTAGCGTTGAAATGCGCCAGCCCTTGTCCTCCTCACTTGATTGTTCGTCTCGAGCAAGCGCTCGCTCGATCGTCCGGTTCGAGCGGGTTGACCACACAGTGGTTTGCATCAGAAATGCCGGAAAAGCGCGGCTTCAACTCCCGCGGCGACGATTCCCGCACCAAAACTGAAGAGCCATGTCAGTGCTCTATCAGCATACAAAAACCAAGTGAAAATCAGATACGTCTATACAAAACCCAAGTGAGCATCAGGTACGGTGCGCCTGGCCATGCATGGCGTGGTGGTGGCCTCCGTCAAGCTCATCGGTCCAACTTGAAGGCCTCTCCTGGAAGAAGATGGACGAGCAGGGAACAAAGACAGCAATGAAGCGCAAGTGCCGATGTATCCTGCACGCAGGTGCTCGCTCGGTCTCACCTCGGGCATTGTACTGCATTGGCACTAAGCAATCGCAGTCCCTAATACTGTAGACCGACCGCGCCGTGGCCGCCGATCCGAGGGAACTTGAGTCAAATTATTTGACCGCGCACGAGTGCAACGGTGATTTGATGCTGTGATCGGCTTGGCACAAAGAGACCGCTGCGCTCGCATCGAGCGTGTTGGATCATCCAACTTGGATGCTAGCAATGCACGCAGCCGCATAGGTGCTTCACCGACCTCGTACTGTAGCGAGTTCGGTCGCTCAGAAGTCCAGCAGGTAAATAACGTGCATGGTCCTTTTCCGGGAGTTGCTTGCCCCGCTTAGGCGGTTGATGGAGTTTGTTGAATGCTGAGAGCGTCGGTGGACGGTGAAAGATGCGTTTTGGAGAGGCAGAAGAGCGAACGCGGTCTCCGAAACGCGAATACTCTCATTGCACATGACTCGTCGTCTAGAATAGCGTACGGCGGTAACAAGTGACTGCATGCACTGGGTCGAAGCGCGCACAAGGAAGCGATGGCCACCATGGTCTTCATCTCGAACAGCACGCGTTCATGACTAGGTAAGAACAAGGGTCGACAGAAAGCAGCGCGCGTGGACGTTGGTTGGTAGTATCCTCGGCTTGCCCATCGCAGGATCAGTCAGCGCTTGAATTCGACCCCGTCGGACCCCCAGAGGATGAAACGCGAGTCAGCGCTTTGTCGCGACTGCCACAATGGCGCCGGCGGGCATGGACGTACCATCGTGTCGCGCCTCCTCAAGTTGCGAAGCACCAAGGATACAGTCTCAGCGTCTCTTTGGAAGCTGCCTCGAGACACACATGCCCGCTAGACACCCTCGAGCGACGGTACCTCCCCACCGTCTTCATTGTCCGTGTGGCATCATACGCAAGCGAATTTGTAGCACCCAGCTCGTCATTTGGCTTAACCTGTTGCCTGGAACGACTACATACAGCGGCAGGTTCGGTGCAACCTGTATGCTATTCACCATTCTCAACAATGCGTTGTATAGCTCTTCGCATCGACATCAGTTGTGCGGCGGGTCGAGGTACATGTAATAGCGTCGGTTGCGACAGCGGTGGTGGTGAGGCCGAGAACGACGACGGCGACATGAACACTTCGACCAACCAATCGTCCATGAGACGGCGTAGCAATTACGGCGGCTTCTTGCCGAAAAAAGCTCGACACAGACACGCCCGGTACATTGCGGGCTACATCCACCTGACCTGACCACCCCCAAGCAGTTGTCCCGCCCACCGACTCCAATCTATTGCAGTCACATGCGATGGAGCGGGTGGCGTGACAATGCACTCGCATGAGCTCCAAACTCTCCCATGCGGGATTCAATTGGAATAGCAATCACTTCGGCCTGCGGGGCGAGGTATCGCGACCGGCCGCAAGGCAGTGAATGACTGTATGTTGGACCCTTGCTGCCGAGCTTTGCAGCTGGAGTCAAGCTACTTGAGTCATCAAAGCCAGAAAAGCTCCACGAATACCCACTTGTACAGTTTCTCGCGACGGACTAGCCGTTTACTCTTCAAGTGATGGAGTAATGTTCACCATGATGTCACCAACTCACCTATCACGCGCTTGAGTCTCGCGATCTGAAGGGCCTCGAACGCTGTTACCCGCGAACGTATCACCATGAATCAGACGAAGCAGATCGTGTTGTCTCGCCAATCCCAGCAGAGGCCATCAATTCAGCAACCAGGGAGCGATTGGGCAGGATCAGTTATATGAGCTCGTGAAGCGCACGAGATGGCTCGCGTCCTTTGCATTGTCGGACGTGAGGATACCACAGCTAGACCGATCGGTCAATGCAACGATCATACTTTCGCCCTTACCGAAGCTTGCAGTGAGCGTATTTTGTTCGCCCCTGTCCGCCTCGGACGCCACAGTGCCACGCCGAGACCTGAGTATCACATGCATGAGCTGGAGCCACCACATCGGCACTACTATGTAATGCTCGCTCGCTGTGCTCGTCCGATTGACCGTAGATGGCCTCGTGATTCTGCAGGAGGTACAATAGCGGTCACACCGGCTCGGGCCAGTAAGCCAACTGGAGCTCTGCCGAGTTGCAATGCTTGGATACTTCGATGTACAGTTGTATGTAGATGCTATTCATGTCCAGTGCCCTGGTAGCGGATTCGGGTAGATCTATCGCAAAGAGCGAGCGCGATTCATTCTGTTTAACAGAACGCGAGAAACGGCAGGAGAGGCATTCCGCGCATTTGTTGGAATCAACATCAAAGTAAGGCAGGCCTTCGTCGTTCGTATGGCTTCGCGTCCTCTGGGTGTAAGGCCCCGCTCAATACTCGAATGATGAACCTAATGGACACACTGGACACTTGTTTCTCCGTTCCGTGCGTGTTAATTCCGCCATCAGCAAGTGAAAAGTGGTGCTGCTTGTCTATTGCAACTACCTACTGTCCGCGAAGCCTTTCGCCCACGTCTCGCCGCGATCTTTTCGCCTCCACCACCGCTAGTGTGGCGGGCACACTCGAACCACTGCTTCCAAACAAACTCCAGCACCGCCGTGCGGTACAGTACGTACTTTAGCAATCCGCTGATGTGTGCAGACACAGCACTATGCGATACAAGGTGACGAGTTTTCAAGTGGTGGAGAACGCATGAACCGGTGGCGAACGCATTGATGCTCAACCCATGCGGCGACGTCTTCAACTTGGTCATCCCACCCGTTTTTGGGTCCATGCAGTCGTTTTATGCCTTGAATTGTGACAGATTACATGAATGACTCCTCTTTGTGGTGGCCCTTCTATTCGGGATGAATACGGTACATTCCCCTGTCCACATGATCGCGCTGTCGGCGCGCGAATAGAATCGCACGAGCGGCGGCGCCAGCGGAGAACGAGCCCTCCTCCCCCGCGGAAAAGCGCGTGGTCCCGGTCTCCGACAGCCAAACACACAGCCGAAACAAAGAGAAGAGCGAGTCGGAAGCACAAGCGGCGCGCAACTCGTTATCGCGCGATCTTGCTCCCTTCTACGCCCTAGAACCTGGATACCTAGAAGTTTTCGCCGCCGGAAGTTCCAGAAATCAAGGAGACTTCAAGTCGAAAGAGGGGCGACACCACGACATCTGCAGCGCTCGCGTGACTTAATCACCAAGCTGGGCGCCTTAACGAGGGTTCCCCTTGCGGAATAAGAGGAAACACACACAAGCGAGAAAGCGCGGGGGCGACGGACGGAAGGAAGAAGACGAGCGACAGACGGAGGACATGACGACGCCGACGGCCCACGCGCGCAAGTCGGTCAAGACGGGCGGCCCCGGCGGCATGCTGGCGGGCCGCCGCAACCGGCAGGAGACGATGCTGTCGATCCGCAAGGCCAAGAAGGAGGACGCGTACGCCACGCGGCGCAACCTCAAGGCGAACTTTCCCCGCGCAGGCGCGGACGCCGCCGCGCTCGCCAAGGCGGCCGAGTCCAGGAAGGCGCTGTTGCAGAACCTGGCCGCGCGCTCCCAGGCGCTGTTGCTCGGTGCGTTTCTCTTCGACGGGTATACGTGTGTGGGTGTGTGAATGCTGACTGGTTGTATCGGCGGTGATGATCGTGGCAGGCATCCAGCACCGGGAGCCGGTGACGCGGCAGAAGTCGATGCGCGCGTTCGTGTACCTGCTGTCGAGCGGCGTGCCGCCGCTGTTTGACGAGAGCGACTCGCAGCACGCGGGTCTGTGGCAGACGATTCTGGCGGCGCTGCCGTCGTTCGTGGCCATCCTGAAGGAGGAGATTGCCGACTCGAACGCGGTGCAGCTGCACTCGGACGCGGCGTTCGCGCTGCGCTTCATCTCGTCCATGGACAAGGCGAGCGTCGTCGTGCAGTCGGGCGCCGTGCCGCGGCTCGTGCAGCTGTTCCAGTCGGGCATTTCCGAGTTGCAGATCCAGGCGGCCTGGTGCCTCGGCAATATTGCGTCCGAATCGGCCGCCTGCTGCGAAGAGATCATCAAGGTGTGCCCGCCGAGCGTGGTGCTCCCGCACATCCGCATGTCGACGCCGGCATTGCGCCGCGCGGCCGTGTGGCTGCTGCGCAGCATCGTCGAGTTCCCCGACGTGATGGAGCGCTGCGGAGCGCTCAGCCCCGACACGAAGCGCGAGGTGCTCGACGTCCTTGGCAGCATCATCCTCCAGCTATCGGACGAGAAGGTGCGCAACTTTGTGTCGTCCAACGGACAGACGGGCGAGTCCATCAAGTTCCAGCAGAGCGCCGTCATGGCGCCGTGGCGCATTTTCGAGGTGCGTCGTTAGCGTCAAGTACGCAGCTATTGCTTGCTGGTGTTGCTCGCCCAGACTGACGGGACAATATGCATGCCGTGCCGATTTGATGCGCCGTTTACGGTTAGATCAACACGGGCAAGCCTGCCCCGAACGATATCGCCGTGGTCCGCTTTGTCCGCGAGGTGAATGCCGAGACAGTTGAGGTCGTGGACGTCGACATCAACTTTGAAACCGGCGAGAACATGATCTTCCAGGCGAAAAAGGTCGACCTGCGCCCGCTTCAAGTCATGGACGACGCGATCGGCGAGGACGACGACCTCGAAGACGAGGAGTCCGACATGCTGGACGAGAAGGTGCTGACGCTGTGCGATAGCTGCTGGTCGCTTGTGGAGCTGACGCTTCACGACAGCGAGCTCGTGACGGCGATCGTGGCCGCCGGGCTGTGCCCCCGCCTCGTGGAACTCCTGTACATTTCGCAGAGCAGCGTCATCCTCGCGCCAGTGCTCCGTCTGCTGGGCAACATCGTCTCCGCTGACATTGCCTTTTCGCAGGCAGTTATCGACGCCAGGCTGCTGGAAGTAATTCCGCGCGTCATGACGACAACCAGCCGCGCTGTACGTGAGGAGGCGTGCTGGATGCTTTCAAATATCGCGGGCGGGCAGGTCGAGCAGGTGCAGGCGATGCTTCAAGCTCCGGGCGTCGTCAACGGCCTCGTCGAGCAAATGGCGTGGGCTGAGTACGGTGTGAGGCGTGAGGCGACGTGGGCGATGTGCAACATTATCGTCCGGTCAAGTGCTGAGTTCATCACCGAAGTGGTGCGCATGGGCGTGCTGCAGTCCTTCGCCCCCATGCTGGACGAATGGGAAGACCCGATGGTCGAGCTGGTGATCCTAGAAGCCATCGAGAGTCTGTTGGCCAAGAACCCCACGGAAGGCAAGATCGCGGTGGAAGAGAGCGGGTGCCTAGCCAAGATTGAGGACCTGTGCTACGACCAGAACGACGACGTCAGCAGCACCGCGGCGCACCTGATGGATACGTGGTTCGAAGACGATGCCGAGGAAGTTGACGCGTCTCTGGCGCCGGCAGTGATCTCGACTGGTCAGCCTGGCGCTGAGGGCGCGGCCTTGAACTTCCAGCCCGTCCAGGGTGACGTGCAGTTCAATTTTGCCCCGCAGTAAACCGTCGCGGGCCGAAAGCAAGTCAGCTACGTCGACCCAATCTTAGTATGTGGAATGCACGTGTGTGTTTTGAGGTTGCGGCCAGCTTGGATGCAATGGTGCTGCAGTAACAGCAGTGACTAAAGTCTCCCTGCAGTTTGCAACATTAGAGAACTCCCTTGACAATGGACGGACTGATGGATGGAACACGATGTCTTCAGCTGCAATACAGGTACTCGGAAGTAAAAATCAAGAAGCGCTCAGCTAAACAGCAACAACGGACAGTTGTCCTTGGAGATGTCTCGCCAGTGGATCAAGTCTGATCACTTGCACCAAGGTTGATGACGTGTAGCTTAGCTACCCGTTGGGGTAAGTGCCTTGACTACTTCGATATGAACACCAGCTTACTGGATAGTCCCTCCCCTTGTCAATGAGCCGACTATTGCGAGCACGGTGCACTGTAGTTTTGTAAGCACTGCAATCCTTTGATTGACCAGACTGCGCCTTGTTATGAAAACGAGGCAAGCGACTTGGATGCGACATTGTCAAGACACTGCGTGCACTTCAGGTGAACACGTCTTCATCAAGTTTGGGAGGCATATTCAATACAATCGACAGTATTCACGTGAGTCAAAGATCTATGC
Source organism: Phytopythium boreale (assembly GCA_023338115.1). NCBI lineage: Eukaryota > Oomycota > Peronosporomycetes > Pythiales > Pythiaceae > Phytopythium > Phytopythium boreale. Next base: position 37,358 of record JAADYG010000175.1, read on the forward strand.
GAATCCATTTAGGGAGGTAACAAACAAGTGAGCCACAATTCGTTGCCCGCTCGGACCAAATGAAAGCGTTTGCTACAGTAGGATACGAGCAAGTTGCAGCGACAACAAAGTATCAGCTACTGCAACACAAACAGAAGGCAGCGGCTGTAAGCGGTCATGAACAGATTCGCGGACGTCGCGCGGTCGTGGAGAGCGTACAGCTAACCAACATAAATGGTATCGTGACCTTCACAGGTCGACGACCGTAGTCCCTACGCCATCCCAATCGCGAGTCTACGCCATGGGATAGCGTCACAACGTCGGATGTCATTGTCCTCGTGAACTCTGATGAGGCAATGTTCTACAGTAGAATGTGACGGTACAGACAAACTCTCGCAGACCGGCGCGGAGGACTGCGCGATCCTTCAAGGGTGTATCGAAGTAAGTGAAAACGAGGTAAAGTCACGCGTGGGCGGGCATGAGTTGCCCAGCAGCTACGTACGAGGAGGCGTTCCATAGAGTTGGTGCACATTCGACCATCTAGACGTGGGCGATTGACACGAGCCCCAATGAACCACAAAAGCAAGACTGGTGAAATAAGAAGGAAACACTCCCCAAGTCTGTCACACCGATGACCAGCGTCTGCGCAATGGACGGTCGACTGAAAAGTGGTGTTTTCCGCAGTACTGAAGGTTGAACCAAACAGTCTAAACTAAACAATTGAATACCAGCTAACGACCAGAATGTGTTGTCGCTGTTGATGGATGTTGAAGTGGGCACAAATGTAAAATAAATTACGCTCTCAAGATACGGTAGTTTACGGTCCACAAAACAACCATTCCTTCCATACCGTCGGGCGGACGGCTGGCGTATGAAGGGGTAGGGTAATCTTTAATCTGTCGTCGAATATCCTCATACAAAGATCAAATGAAATGAATCCCACCAGCCGCCAAACGGGGATGCTTCATTTCGATTTAATGACGCGGCCTAGTCACCCAAGCGACGTTCAGCGTACCTAGCACAATTAGAAATGGGCACTAACCGTGTTTTAGCTGCATTTCTTTTTTGCTGGCACCAGCATTTGACTCGCAAAAACGGTGGAATCGAAACGCACTATGCAAAGAACCGACACGCCTCCCCATACGTCAGCACTTCTGAAAACGTACTCGACTTTCAACTTGAAGATTGCGGGAAAATGCGTTCCACCAAGCTGCTGCTGCAACGAGCTGCCGCATTGTGAGCAACCGCGCTGCATTCATATGGACAATTTCCGTAAATGTGCGGGGCGTCGCTTGACAGCATGCTTCCTCATCATCCCTCTTTTACCAGTTTTTGCACCAATAACAACACACGATCGCGTGCCACCAGCCGACAAGTCCTTTCTGGGAAGCCTGGCGCTAGAACACTAATCAAGTTTTTGTGCCTGAGAAAAAGATCCAGCAGGAGCGCTCTCCCTCACCTTGCTTCGTTGTTCAAGTGCACAGTACTGTACAGCGAGTGATGCAGTGCATATCGCGTCTCATCAAGAAGCATCGCGGTGAAACTGGGTGCCGATATAGAGTCCATCGCCAACGCACCCAGCGTTTTCAATCTCGACGCTTTCAAACCTGTGCCCGAAAGTGTCACCTAATTTTAATCGGCAAGGCAATTTCGTGCAGATTTTAATCGATCTGGGTTTAATTCGGCGACCACCCAGCTGTTTTTTAGCTTACGGGCTTAAATAAATTACCGTCCGCGAATCCACCAATCACCGCGGCCGACCGCCAACCGTGGTCAATTGCGCACCTACCCCTCCTTTCCGCTCTTGATCGGATGAGTGTTTGTTTGTCCTGCAGACGAACTCGCAGCGTCGTGTAATTTTCAAGTAAACTACATAAATTATCCCATGCTCTTCCATTTTTCAACGCTCGTCGTTCGTATTTTTTCCCGAAAGGAAACTTTCACTTGTCGTTTGTATGGCATGATGCCTTTCCTCTTATTCTGATCCCCCCGCTTGCCAATCCCCGCCGCGTTGCCTTTCTCGGTCGCCACTTTGGAATTTGCTCGTTTCCGCGCAAGTGACCTCGTTCGCTTGCGTCTGGTGCTCCCGCGCGCGCTTTCCTGCCCCCGCTTCCGTCCGTCTCCCCGCGTTCACCGCGCCCCTCGGGTCTCGTTCCGTGGGTCCTTCGTGTCCGAGCCTCCCGCCAAGTCTGGAGCCTCAAGCTACCCCGCTCAGTGAGGTTTCTCCGTGGATGGCCGACCCTGCGCGCTCTTTCTCGGATGCGCGTCTCTCCTCAACATGGCCGGACGAACTAGAACCGAAGACTGCGACGGCGGCAGCAGCGTCGCCCTCCGCCGCCGCGTCGACGACCTCTTCTTTTTCTTACCGTATGGCGCTTACTCCTAGAGAGGCGAGTGGCCGCCGGCCCGGCTCGTTCCTTCACGGGAGCGAGGCCGGCGACGGCGGTCGGGGAGGTCGACAATCTTTTTTCGAGGGGGAGGATCCCTCAATGGGCGACGACGACGAGTCGCGACGGGAGCGACACCGTTCGCGATTCATGAGCGACGCCGAGCGTCTCGTGGCGATGGACCCGGAGAAGACGCGCGACTCGTTCCAGGTCATTGACCGTCAAGACGACCAGCGCGCATGGCACGACCGATCCATCGACGAGATCCTCGCGGGCTTCGCGGTGGACCCGACGCGCGGCCTGTCGAGCGACGACGCGGCCGTTCTGCTCGAGAAGCACGGCCTGAACTCGCTGGAAGCTGACAAGAAGGCTCCCATCTACGTCATCTTCCTGCTCCAGTTCACGAACGTGATCATTGGACTGCTGATGGCGGCTGCGATCGCCTCGGTCGCACTCCAGGAGTTCGTGGAAGGCATCGCCATCATCGCCATCGTGACGCTCAACGCCGTCATCGCGACGGCCCAAGAGCACAGCGCGAGCAACGCGCTCGACGCCCTGCAGAAGATGACGTCACCGCAGTGTGTGGTGATGCGAGACGACGGACGACAGATTCAGTTGGCGAGCGACGAGCTCGTGCCCGGCGACATTGTCATCCTCGCGACGGGCGACATTGTGCCTGCCGACATCCGTCTCACGTTCAGCTCGGACTTCAAGGTTAACGAGATGATTCTCACTGGTGAATCGGAGGACGTGCTCAAGAAGTTCGACGCCGACGTGTCCAAGAGCCAGAAGTTGACTGCGGACAACATGGTGTTTGCGTCGACCTCTGTCGCTACGGGTAACGCCGTCGGCGTGGTCGTCGCGACGGGTATGTCGACGCGTGTTGGCTCGATCGCTGCCCTCTTGAAGGGCGGAACAGGCCCCGACGGCAAGAAGCCAAGCTGCTGGCGCCGGTTTGTCGACAAGTACTACCCCAAGATGACGCCGTTGCAACAGTCGCTGCATCACCTCGGCGTGTTAATGGGCGCCGTCGTGCTCGGCATCTGCGTCATTGTGTTCGTGGTGGGCATGGTGCGCCAGTACGGCGACCCAAAGAACCCGGAACGCCCGATTTGGCTCAACATGGTTATGGTTGCTGTCTCGCTCGCTGTCAGCGCTGTGCCCGAGGGGCTTCCCATGGTCGTGACCATTTGCCTGTCCACCGGTACTGCCGAGATGGTGAAGAAGCACGTTCTCGTCCGCAAGCTCGCTGCCGTCGAGTCGCTTGGCGCGAGTTCTGTCATTTGCACTGACAAGACCGGAACTCTGACGGAAGGCAAGATGACGGCGGTCAAGATGTGGGGTGACGCCATCGCCTACGACATTACGGGCGCTGGATTTGACCCAACGATCGGTGATATCTTCCGTCACGGAGTTAGCCAGTCCAAGTCGAACGTCCTGGTCCGGTCAACGCTGCTGTCTGCCACGCTGTGCAGCAACACGAGCCTTCAGAAGGAGCAATCCGAGAGTGGCTCGACGATCTGGGTCCCTATGGGCAACTCGTCGGAGGCGCCACTGGTCGTTGCTGCGGCCAAGGCTGGCATCCAGCGTGACGCAGCCAACGAGACGTATCCTCGCGTCGCAGAAGTGCCGTTCTCGTCGTCTCGCAAGATGATGATCACCGTGAATGCTGTGCCGATCGGAAACGGCTTCGACGCGCTCCCGCTGCCTTCCAACACGCAGTATGTCGCCAATGTCAAGGGCGCGCCGAACTACATTGTGAAGAACTGTGCGCAGTTCCTTCGCACTGACGGCACTATTACCATGATGCTCCCTGAGGATCGCGACGGTATTCTCGAGGCCGTCGATGAGCTGTCCTCGCAGGCACTGCGTGTGCTTGCCGTCGCCATTCGTCCACTCCAGAAGATTCCGTTCTCGGAAGTCGAAGACGACGTTGAAGCGAAGTTCGAGGCGTTGTGTGAGCCGCTGGTCTTCTTGGGTCTCATTGCGTCGATCGATCCTCCCCGCGAAGGCGTGAAGGACGCGATCCAGAAGGCGCGCGATGCGTCGATCCGGACTGTCATGATCACGGGTGACTATCTCAAGACGGCTGTTGCCATTGCCAAGAACATTGACTTGCTGCCGCTTGGCGCTGACATCGATGAAGAAGCCGTTGACTGTTCGGTGCTGCGTCCGCGCCAGGGAATCTATCTCGCTGATCCCGATCTCGACGAGATCACCAGCCGTGTGTCTGTGTTTGCCCGTGCGAAGCCCGAGGACAAGATTGAGATTGTCAAGTCCCTCCAGCGCCAAGGTCACGTTGCAGCCATGACTGGTGATGGTGTGAACGACGCCCCGGCATTGAAGGAGGCGGACATTGGTGTCGCCATGGGCATCGCTGGTACGGCAGTCGCGAAGGGAGCGTCAGACATGATCCTCACGGACGACAACTTCTGCAGCATTGTCTCCGCTGTCGAGAAGGGGCGCGAAATCTACGAGAACATCCAGCGGTTCGTGTGTTTCTTGCTCTCGACCAACTTCGGTGAGATCACGGTCATCTTCACGGCAATCGCGGTCGGCATGCCCAATCCGCTAGAGCCGCTTCAGATCTTGGTGCTCAACCTGTTTGCCGACGGCATGGCGGCGGTCGCGCTGAGTCTCGAGAAGGGCGATGGCACGGTCATGAAGGCCCAGCCTCGTCCGCGCAACCAGCACATTATCTTTGGGCGCCTGTGGGTGATTGTGCTGTCGAACGCGTTCCTCATCGCGTCGGGTGCGCTCATCGTGTTCGTGTGCGGACTCTACTGGAACTTCAAGAAGATCCTGCTGAACGACATCACGGCGGATGTGGACGAAGATGGTGGCGTCAAGGCGTACGTGAACGTGGTGTGTTCCCGCTGGATGGGCATGGGCAACGGGTGGCAGCTGTACACCAACTGCGGCGCCCAGTTTGCGAACGGAACCTACCGCTTCGACGAGAGCATCCGCTCGCAGATGTACTACGAGACCGACGATCTGCTGTGCTACGGCGGTGACTACGAGTGCGTGTCGGAAGGAACGTCGCGCTCGCAGACGATGGCGTTTGTCTACATCACGACGATGGAGATGCTCCGCGCGTACACGGCGCGCAGCTTTACCAAGTCGGTGTTTAAGGACATGTTCGGCAACAAGTGGATGCAGATGGCTGCCCTCGGTTCGCTCACGCTCACGCTGTGCGTGACCAACATCCCCGTGGTCAGCGACGACCTGTTCGGTTTCGCACACATTGAGTGGTACGAGTGGCTGTTCTCGATGGTATTCGCGTTTGCCATGGTGGCGTTCGGCGAGACGCTCAAGTGGTGCTACCGCCGCCGCGACCGCGACCGCGCGCGCATCGCCCGCATGGAGGAGGGCTTCTCGACTATCATGGTCGAGATCCGCAACCTGCACCACCACGTCGAGCGCCTCGAGGGCAAGCTTGAGATCGACATGCAGCAGCTTCGCCTATTCGATACGTCTCATCTCCGCTCGTCTACCTCGTCGTCCTCGGGCAAGACTGCCTCGCCCATGTCGGCCTAGTACCTGGGTGGACGCGTCCATGACTGCGCTTAGCGGTCGCAGATCGGGGCGTGGTGATGCTGGTGGCGATCAAGTGCATCCTGCTGTTGGATGAACAATCGTTGGTGTCTTCGCCGGTTGCATGCGTCTGAGTGACGTACGTCATCGGTGCTTCCGTCTTCGGTGTTTTGGTCCAGCAGCAGTGCAGTCAGCATCATGTTCTGATTCTCTTTTCCATGATCCAACGAGCAATACAGATCGTCTTGCTCACGTTGAGAAATCAGCGTCGCGGATAGTTTTTATCGCATCGGTGGACGTAAACGACTGTTGAGAAACTCAGCATCTTACCTTCCTTTGGATCAGGTGATGCTGCATCGTGCCTTCATGATGCGCAACAAGTTCTTTTCTCCATATGTCCCTAATTAATGTGTTCAATCAAAGACAATTTGAAGCATTATGCACATATTAATATAAGACATAGATTTCCCTGAGATACCTTTCGCATATCAAACTCGTTCTCTACCTACCGCTCAAGAGGTCGACGATGAGGTGAAACAAGGGCGCCAAGCGCGCCCGCGGCGACGGAGAAGGCGGCAACCGAGTTGGTAGACACGTGCGTCACACGGTTGACGAGAGCGCCGAGTCCACGCCCACGCTGACACCGCTGACGAGCGTCGCGGTCGTCTGCCGCTCGAGGCCGGCGAAGCTGCGAGAAGCGGGCGTCTGCGCGTTCTACAGTGGCTCCGTGAGCACCACCGCTCATGTGGTGTGGAACGACGAACTCGTCAACGACGCTGCCGCGGGTGGGCACTTCGATGCAGTGAAGTGGCTTCATGAGCAAGTGACACCGGTGTCATCGTATGACAAGGATCGCGTTATGAAGGCAGCGGTCGAACATGGAAATATCGAGATGGCCAAGTGGGCCAACGAGCTGAAACAACCGTCGGTCGAGCCTGATTTGACTACCGTCGCGAAGAGAGGACACGTTGCGGTGCTTGAGTGGGCAACGGGCTCGCTGGGTATGCAAGCGGGTCAAGCGTGCATGAATGCCGCGATCGGCGCTGGAAAGCTGGAGGTGGCCAAATGGCTGAAGCAGCACGCTGATCTCCAAACCATCGACGTGGCACATTTTGCGAGGGCTTTACATCGGTCGCTCTGCGCTGCTGTTGTGGGCGTTTGAAAACCTGGAAACCAAGAGCAAGGAGGCGCTTGCGAGTGGCATCGACCGTCACACCGGTTCACTCGCGACTTCGAGCTCGTGAAGTTGCTTCACGAGAACTCTGAGGGAGGATCTTGCACGACCGAAGCCATTGATTCCGCAGCCCAATATGGCGATCTCGTGATGGTCAAGTGGATACACAAGAACCGAACGGAAGGCTGCACAACGCGAGCGATGGACGAAGCGGCTGGCAATGTGCACCTCAACGTTGTCCAGTGGCTCCACGAGAACCGAACCGAAGGCTGCACAACGCGGGCGATGGACGATGCTGCCCGTCGCGGACACATGCACGTCGTTCAATGGACGGTGCTGCGACGCACAACCACCTGGAAATCGCCAAGTGGTTGCATGTGCACAGGAGCCAAGGCTGCACGACTGCCGCCATGAACATCGCGGCGCAGCAGGGCAACCTTGTGGTCATCAAATGGCTCCACGCGAACCGCACTGAAGGGTGCACAGAGAAAGCGATGGATGACGCGGCGATGAATGGCCATCTCGACGTTGTGCAGTGGCTCCACGTCAACAGGCGAGGGGTGCACCACCCGCGCAATGGGCAACGCAGCCGCGTTGGGGCACCTTGACGTTGTTTAATGGCTTCACGAACATCGGACCGAGAGCTGCACTCCGCGCGCGATGATCGGCGCCGCCAGATCGGGAAGGCTCCCCGTGGTCCAGTGGCTGGACGCAAATGGACTCGCACAAGTCACGGAGGAAGCGTTCCTTAGCGCGGTTGCGGGTGGTCGGCTAAATTATGTTGTGTGGATGCTGCCACGACTGGTGGGCGAGCGGTTTAGTGACGGTCTGATGGACTATGCGATTTGCGAAGGCACTTTTGAAATGATGCTAACGTTGTACGCTGACGGTAGGTTCCCCGGCGACTCGGACTGTTTCCGCTGCGCGCTTGGAGCGCGGCAGTGGCAGGTTTTCCAGTGACTTATGCGGGAGCCCCCGGACGTGATTTCGACTCCGAGTCAGCTCGAGTCGGTGATTTTGGAGTACTCGGAGATGAATCGAGCGTACCGTACACGATGTCGTGAACGAGCTCCAGGCAATGATGGGAGACTAGCTGAGGACGCGATCTGAGGGCGCCGCGTCCAGCGATTGGTCGCAGTGGAAAGCACAAGGAGACACCAGCGTAAACTTTCTTTTTATTCTCTCCAGGTCGTAATGCAAACCAAAGCAGCAACATACACAAATGCAGGCGTCGCTCTCTCTTTCTCTCTCTTTCGTTCGCTCTTCTCGTCCCTCGCGCTGATCAACCGATACAAGCGGAGTATGCTTCCTCTCTTACATGACGATGGTACCGGGCTCCGGGATGTTAGCCGAGATAGCCTTGTGCGGCAGGATGAGCCCGCCGTTGATGAACTTCTCGTCCTTGACCTGCACGTCCTCGCCGACCACTGTGATGCCTTCAATGCGACACTGCACAACACAGACACCCATCCAGGATGCGAGCCAATTAGCCAGACAATGCACCACTCGAACTGACAAGGACCTGAACAGCCAAACGCACCCAGCGGCCAATGGTCGAGCCCCAGCCGATGATGCTCGACTGGATCCACGAGTTGGCGCGCACCGTCACGCCACGCAGCAGCGTCGTGCGACTCAAACGAACTCCTGTACCACAATCAGTATCAATATCACGTCCAAGACAAAACCGCCACCTCACTCCACAACTCACCGTCCTCGATGACACAGCCCGGTCCAACAACGACGTTCGGTCCGATGAGGCAGCCTTCGCCGATGGTAGCGGTCGGGTCAACGAGCACGTTGCCGACGAACTTGGAGCCGCGCGTGAGCGCCTCGGCATCCGTGCGCTCAAGGAAGTCGAGGTGGAGGCACATGCCCGAGAGGAAGTCCTTGGGCTGGCCAATGTCCATCCAGTAGCCGGGCAGCACCATCGAGTAGAGGTTGCCCTCGGCCGCCATCTGCGGGAAGATCTCCTTCTCGATCGACGTCGGGCGCAGCTGGATGCGGTCCAGGATCTCGCGGTTGAAAATGTAAATGCCCGCGTTGATCTTGTTGCCCACGTACTCGCGCGGTTTCTCCACAAACCGCTGGATCTGCCCGTCCTCGGACGAGATCACCACGCCGTACTTGGACGGCTCGTCCACCCGCGTCACCTGCCCATGAAGAGATAACCACGTCAGTCTCAGCTAAACAGTGTCGACTCACCATAACAAAGCGACCCCACCAGAATGGTGCCCTCGCCGCCGTGGTTCTTGTGGAAGTCGAGGAACTCCTGCAGCCGGTACTCGCAGATGACGTCGCTGTTGAACACGAAGAACGGGTCGCCGTCGTCCAGCAGCTCCCGCGCGAGCGCCAGCGGCCCAGCCGTGCCCAGTGGCTCCGTCTCGTGCGAGCACGAGATCTTGATGTTGTACTGCGCCAATACCACCAGCCAACGCACCAGTTAGCCACGTTACGAGGTCATTTAGTCCGCTTGGACACAGAGAACAGGATGTAAACGCCATATGTGCCATGGATGGACCAATACCTTCTTCTCCATGGACTCGAGCGCCGCGAGCATGACCTGGGGCTGGTAGTTGACGGCCAGAATGACCTCCGACACGCCCACCTGGTAGGTTACAAGCACGCCCCAGACACGTCCACGAGCCGTTAGACACCGTACTCTAGCGCTATGTGGCACGGAGCCGCGAGTAAAGGCACAAGCTAAGCCGATGATGCGATGCGTACCGCGACGAGCGCCTCGATCTGGTGCAGCACGATCGACTTGTTGCAGAACTCGACCAGCGGCTTGGGGCAGGACAGCGTCAGCGGACGCAGGCGCGTGCCGAAGCCGCCCACCAGGATCAGTGCCTTCATGTTGCCTCGGGATTCTCTCGCGCGCCTCGGAGTCGGCTTTTTCGCGCTCCGTGTTCCCAATACACTGAGCAGCAGCAAAAGAAACGCGGGGAACAAAAGATCGACCGCGAACATCCTATCGTAAAGACTCTTTGAATCGATATTGATATCAGATATATTGATAATAGTCGTTAATTTGTATATTGGATATCGGAGGTAACTGACTTCAACTTGCGATTATCAGATCAACTGCCACTTGCTTCGACTGCACCAGCAGAAGAGAGCTCCAGCATACTATTTAAGGGCCGAACTACCTGCACAAAACGTGGCTGCTGCCTGTTGTAACGACACCAATCGCTGCAGTAGACAGCGCAAAAGGTATTGCCCAGCAACGAAAAGGCAATCCATACACACTCCTCATACTCTCAACCAGGAACGAGTCAGAAGTTTTCACTCAGAACATCACGCCAGCCGCTTCACTGCCGCTGCTGGAGCTCCGCCAACGCATTCTGAAGGTACATTTCGGCTGCCACACAACCCTCTGAAGGTTCGAGCCGCCTTGGAATGCGGTTCGGATGATCACACACGCAGCTGGAGGATTTGCCAGCGCATACACTGGATCGCTAGCGAAAAACTCTTGGAGTCGCAAGGGAACCTCTCATCGTCACTCAGCGCCAGCACAATTTCATAGCTGCCACCGCGGATTGCCTCGTGCATTGAAGAGGCACTGAACCGTTGCCCAGGTAGAAGCGGTTGCAGCCGTTTAACGGTGTCAATCTGGCTACTGCAGGCCGCGACTGCAACAGTACACTCCGTGATCAGCACACGTTCATTGGCGTGGAGTCGCTCAATCACACCAAACCATCCCTTCTCGGCAGCAGCGCAAATTGTGAGCTCACTGATGAGGGCAGTGTCGAGCCCGCGTCGATTCGTCAGAAGCCATTCAACAACGTCCACGGGTGCGTACCTTACCCGCCCTACCCACCGACGCCCACCGAGATCGCCGCTTGGTCTCCGACGTCCCGCCGGGCGAGCGAACGCCTTCCGTGCCTGCGCGCCGACCGCGTCGAGCGAGCAGTGGAGCGCGCCGTCGACCGCCGACCGCGTCCGCCGAGTGCCACGAGCGCCACGCCATTCCGCTGCCAACCGCTCCCGTCCGCCATGACGCCGCGCGCCCTGCCGAGACAGATGCTGTGGTGTAGTCCAGCGTGTGAAGTGGAGAGAGTAGAGAGTGGCGCTCGCGCGACGCGGCCGGCCCGGATGAACTTCGCGCGGATGAGGCGAAGTCTGCGCCGCTCCCTGAGGCGGCAACGCTGCAGACCAGCAAGTGTCCGTCGGGATCTTGTGTGGTCGAAGGATGGGGAGGATTCCCAACGCTCTACCAGCGCTTGCGGCGCCACGACGATCGACCGAAGGACGCTACGTCCGATCGCCGCGAATCTCCTCGATCGTGATCAATGAGGAGGGGATGGTGTCCAGTACCTGCAAGCGCGTGGTATGTCTCGCACTGCATCGCCATCGAGTCGAAGTCCTGACTGATATGGAAGTTTCGTCGTGGTCGCGTGATCTAGCACGCTTCCGTCGCGGCAGATGATTGTCCAATACAGCAATTGCAGCACCGACAAAAGTCATGGAGACTGTATTCTCCGCGCGCTTGTACCGCATCGAGAGTTGTGTCACTCTCGATGACGGGTTCGTGGGTGGGTGGGTTTGTCATAACGGGTCGGTCGCTCACTCCAAAAGTTTTAGCTCAGTTTCTATCAGTATGAGTGGGGGAGAAACGGGTCGCGGGCGGGCACACGAGTGGGTCTGACCCACGAGAGACGGGTTCACTCGGCGATCCTTTTGACTTGCGTTTAGTATGGATGTGGTGTAGCCATGGCCCCACCCCACCCTCATTCATTCCGGGAAGAGCTGGCGGCCGGCGGGAACGCGGAGAGAGATTGAGAGGCATTCCCGCAGAGATGGCGGACGGAAGAAGCGGGGAC
>JAADYG010000176.1:0-48764 GCA_023338115.1 Phytopythium boreale
GTAACCGACGATTATGATCGGCGACCGTAACCGACTGGTACAGTGTATCCGTTGAAGACTACCGTGGTACTGGTGTACCCGGATTGCGACATCTCTCCCCATCCCCTCCGGCGGTCCAAATTCTTCAAGCACTTCACCACACTTGCCGCTCGTCCGTCGCACACGCGCGCGCTCGCCCCGATTGCTGGCCCAATCGCTATTCTCGTTGTGAGCCTCAGGATCCGTTTCGCCCCCCGTCCCATCTCCCTTTTCCTTTTTTACTTAACAATGAGATTTAATATCGCTACTTCACGCTACTTCACTCCCAAGTTCAAGTTTCGACTTTTTTTTTAAATTCAAATCGCGAGATTCCGATCGCGAAAATTTCCTTGCTGCGTATTTTTCGCTTTTCTGGAAGAAATGCACTAACCGTGCTCAAGGCACGTTCTTATGAAAATCTCGAGACACATAGATGAGGCGCACGAACGTATATATTTGGGCTAAGTATGTATATTTTGCCGATACGTATCTCGATAACCAATGGGCCAAAAGTTGTAAAATTTTGCCTGCTGTTGCAGGAATCAATGAAGACTCGCTTGATGGCGGTTCTGTTGCGCTCTGGTCAATATCAACCAAGTTCTGAGCAATCTCCCAGCTCCCAGCCTCCCGGAATTTGGTCGGGAGCGGGACGGGGTAGGGTCCCGCGGTTTTCCTAACCTCGATATTTCAATCATCCAAAAGTCTGTATTTAACTCCCGGGAGCCTCCCGGGAGTCGTAATAACAAACCTAAGCGTCCTTAAGTTCGTTTTAGTATGGGAGCGATAAGGGTGCGTTAACAACTGCGTCAAAAATTGAAGGCTGTGACAAAATTTTACATTACTATAGCAATAGACACCACCGGTGAAGATGCTCTAGATCGATGAATATAAATAACGACAGCGATATTGTCCAGGTTTTCAGGAAAAATATCTCGATGGAATTGAGGAGTTGAGGTAGACAATTGTCGCAAGCCAAAGAACAAGTCTATTCGTCTTGACCATTTAATTCTTGGTGCGATGGAATGCTTGAGAGCTGCATAAAGTGATCTGACAGTCCAAATGAGGTTAGGGTTCGATTCTAGAGATTTGTTTTTCAAAATACTAATACCGTGCGTTGCCCGGGCAGCTCTGAGTATTTATTTATAGGATCGCGATATTATCTAGGTATTTTTGTACATAAAAGGTTCAAACCTGGCCAATACTAGTATCTGAATGGAAACCTGTAGAAATCCTGTTTCCATCCTAAAACATCAGAATCTTTAGTTTTAACCAAGAATACGTGAGTTAACTAGAATGAAACTCTATTTTTTAAAGCACTTGCCAAAATCGTAAGTTGTGCGACATAAGTTATAACTTAACTAATTACACTCAAAGATAGATCTGTATCTCATGATTCAAAGTGCTGTCGTTTGTGAGCTATGGTGCTATGAACATAACCACTCGAGTTTTTTTTTTCTGCAGATGTCGGCGCCTGGGTAGCCTCTGCAGCATCTGGAATAGGGTTATGAGTGTACTACTATTGTCTTCATACAAATCACAAGTTATTTCCGAAAAGATAGCAATAATAAGTACACTAAACAGTATTTTATAAAAAATGTTGTGTTTTTGATTCTTATTTGCACTTGAAATTTGTATGAAAAGAACTACCGCCGAAATCTGCCGAGGTAGGTTGCTTCGAGCGCCTTAAACCACTAAAGCAATATGCATTCGGGCGGTGGCAATCTAAGTTTGAGATACAACTTATTTATCTATGCAAGCGGTTTTGCTTTTGCAGACTTAGCGCAGCTTACGATTTCGGCAAGTGCTCCCAAAACCATTCTAGCTGAGCCGTAAAGTGGTGGATAAAAACAAATCTCTATATTCAAACCCTAACCCCACTGGGACTTTGAGGTCTCTTTACAGCTCTCAAGCACTGCATCGCATCAAGCATTGAATGATCAAGACGAATAGACTTGCCCTTTGGCTTGCGGCAAGGCGAACGCATGTCGATTCCATTCAAAATACATCGAGTTGACCTTTTATGAATTGCATAGAGATATTTTTCCTAAAAACGCTGTCGTGTTGACAAAAAAGGAGTTTCGACATCAACCGTTTGGGTTCACGAGAACACGTGCTCTTCATTTGTTGGTGCCGCGAACGTTGAACACGAGAGCGATGAAGCCAACCACGCGAAACACGACGCCTAGGAGAAGGAGCATGGCCACGTCGAACCAGGCCGACGTGTTCACCATGCTGTAGTAGTCGAGCACCTCCTGTCCGCTCCTCGCGATGCAGTTGGCAGTCCCGAGGTCGCACGGCACGCTGTCGACCTGGTGCCAGAACACTTTCATCATGCCTTCGTATCCGTACTTGATGGGCGAGATGTACTGGATCCAGACGAAGTACGGCGGTGTGTCGTCAGCGTTGAGAAACAGTCCACCGAAGAGCATGAACGGCAGCAGCAAGATGATGCCGATCATCGGAGCAATCTCGACCCGGCGGCACAGTCCCGAGACCATGTAGCCAAGACCCACAGCCGCGAAGTTCAAGAGCACGACAAACGCTTGGAGCGAGAAGTACGTGACAGCGCCGTGGCCAAAGCCGACCAAGAAGTACGTCGGTAGGAAGAACGCGAACGGCATCGCGATCTGCAACGGCAGCTCACTCAAGATCTTGGACAGGTACCAGTTGTGAAGTCGATAGAGCCCCGACTTGTACTCGTGCAGCACCATGGGCAGCTCATTCGGGATGGCGATGAAGAGCGGGCTTGCCGTCGTGAACGTCTGGTTGACGATAATCACAAAGAACGCGCCAGAGAAGTTCTGGATGCCCTTCTGGTCCACGTCGAGCTGGAGGTAGATCAGCCCGACAATGACTGAGATGAACAGCTGCATGAACAGGCCGGCGCGGAACGCGATGCGGTCTCGGACGAGGCGCAAGATGTTGCGGTTGGCCAAGACTCGTAGCTGGCCCCACCCGCCGAGCCGACCGTCCTTGTAGTTGCTCGCACTTGGTTCTCTATTCTCGAAAGTCGACACGCCCGTCGCCGCACTCTCTTGAGGGGGATTCGCAGCGCCTTCGTAACCGCGGTGCTCGTGCTTGGACCACTCGTCCTTGAGCGCCTGAACCCTCTTGACACCAGCCTCATCCTTCTCCTTGTCAAGTACGACGAGCTGGCGCATGAAGTAGTCGGTCGGGTTCACAAACCCGGGGCACTGGTAGCCGAGCTGCGCAAAGTAAGCGACGGCGTCGCTCGCCCTCCCGTCGTACACTGTCGAGCCTTCGCACAGCAAGTAAAGCTGGTCGAAAAGCGTGAAGAGTTCGGAGGACGGCTGATGGATCGTGGCGATGACGGTACGCCCTCCTCGAGCGAGCTGCTGCAGCTGGAGCATCACCGCCTCGGCCATGTAGCTGTCCAGCCCCGATGTCGGCTCGTCGACGAACAGCAGCGACGGGTTCGTGAGGATCTCGGTCGCGAACGACAGGCGCTTGCGCTCGCCGCCCGAGATGCCGCGCAGGCGGATACCACCAATGAGCGTGTCGCGGCACTTGTTGAGCCCCAGCTCTTCCAGCACCACGTCAACGCGCTTCGTGTACTTGACAGCTGAGCAGGTTCGGCCCATTCGGAGCTGCGCCTGGAAGAGCAGGTGTTCGCGCACGCTGATCGTCGCGTAGAACATGTCCTCCTGCTGGACGTACGAGGCGAAGCGCTTGAGCTGCTTGGTCCACGGCGAGCCGTTGACCGCGACGCGCCCTTCGATGCTCACGTTGCGCCCTGCGATGCAGTCGAGCAGGGTGCTCTTGCCGGCGCCTGACGGCCCCATGATGACGAGCAGCTCCCCGGGCCGAGCGGTTCCGCTCACGTTGCTCAGGATCTCCTTTTCCTCCACCGTCTTGGTGGTCGGATTCTTCACCGCGACCTTGAGCGTCAAGTGGCCCCACTCGAGCGTCATCTTGGGCGCCTCCTCGTGCGCATTGAGGGTGTCGCGCCGCTCCGTCGAGGGCGTCTCGACCTGGATGAAGTGCTCGTCGCTCTTGGTCGTCGACAGCGGCGCCATGGCGGGTGCGGTTCAAGGTGAGATGGAGCTGCCACTTGTGCTACAGCCCGCGAGTTTTCGAGTGACGGACGAGCGGGGCGGACGAGCGGGGCGGCGACTTTGGGCATTGGAGTTGGTCGCCCATGTCGTCCGACTCGCGTCGGCCGGGACAATACCCGGCTCATCTCTCGTCAGGCACCACCAACGATCGCTGATTGGCTAACGACTGCCGTAAACGTGCAACTGTCGCCCAGGACGATCGCTCATTGGCCGGATGCCGGCCGTAAACGTGCCACAGTATGGCGCTGCGCGAGCTTCCTCGTCGGCCTCGACCTCGTCGGGCCAAAATAACATCCAAACGCGGACATTCGGGACTCGATCGCATCCGGCGCTCGGTTGAGAACGAAGCCCTTCGATCATTCGGTGCGTTGAGTGCGACGGCCGCAAAGAAGGCGGCGGGTCGGCCCGACGGAACGCGAACGAACTCTGGAGGAACTACCGGTAAGTACGCGCTTTCTTCGGTGGGCAGTGCGACGCGACACCCACTCGAATGTGCCGTGCCTCAAATGCACGTGAGGGCCAATGATGCAGGCGCGCCGCCATGAAGTACGAGTACCTGTACTGGGCGTGCTTAGATGTCCGGGAATAGCCACCGTGAATAGCTCACGTATCTTTTGCGGGCGTGAGTCCTATAGTTAGCCAGCAAAGATGCACTCGACAGGATCGACCCGCGTGCGGGCGGCTGGATTGGGACGTCACGTGACAGGCCACTCGTTCAGTCTAGAATCCGAGCGACCAGGAGCAGGCAACATTCGCAATGACCGCAGCAGCCACGCCCGCAATTGACACGTCGTCCAGCGTCGTCATCTCAGTTACTGGAGACGGCCCCGACGGAGGTAAGACGCCGGGGAAGCTGTCGGTGCCGAAGCTCGCCATCTCGTGGGAGAACGTGGGCTTTCAGGTCAAGATCAAGGACCCGGCGACGGGGGAGGTCGAGAACAAGACCATCTTGAAGAGCGTGAGCGGAGAGGCGGTCCCGGGGGAGCTCATGGTGCTGATGGGTCCGTCCGGCGCAGGCAAGAGTACCCTGCTTGACTGCATCTCCGCCCGGAATCGCAGCTGCACCGGGACAATCCTCGTCAACGGCAAGAGCTGGTCCAAGAGAGTGGCGAAGCACACGGGGTACGTCGTGCAGGACGACCTCTTCTACGCCAACCTGACGGTGCTGGAGCACTTGACGTTCCAGGCGGAGCTGCGAATGGGCAAGTCGTGCCCCAAGGCTGTCCGTGGGCTGCGCGTCCGCTCCATCATCTCCGAGATGGGCCTCACCAAGGTGACCAACACGCCGATCGGACATGCACGTCAAGGACCTGTCGGGCGGCCAGCGGAAGCGCCTGTCCTTTGTGACCGAGCTGCTCACGAACCCGTCGTTGCTGTTCGTCGACGAGCCCACGTCGGGACTGGACAGCTTCATGGCCGAGACGGTCACTCTTGCCATGAGGAACCTCGCCCGTAGGCCGAATGGTGATCGCGACGATCCATCAGCCGTCGTCCGAGCTCTTCGAGCTCTTCGACCGACTTTACCTGCTGGTCGACGGCTGCACAGTCTACAACGGGTCAGCCGCCGACAGCATCGCCTACTTCGGGTCCACCGGCTACCAATGCCCTTCGTTCATGAACCCGACCGACTACTTCATGAAGCAGCTCGCGATCGTGGACGACCAGCCCGAGTCTCGTGACTGCGTCAAGATGCTGATGAACGCTTGGTCGGAGCAAAAAGAAGCCGCTGGGTCCGAGGAGGCAGGCGCAGACGCGAAGACTCGGCGCTCCCGTGCCAAGAGTCTGGCTGATGTAGACTTCGACCACGAAGCAGCGCTGGACGATGCAGTCGGGGTGTTCACACAGCTCAGCGTGCTCTGTCGCCGCAACTGGCTGCGTATGGTGCGCGACGTCATTGGGTTCCGAGCGCGCATCGGCTCGACGCTGTTCATCACGATCGTGATCGGGCTCATCTTCCTGCAGCTGGATCGGGACCAGAAGGGCGTGCAGGACTTCACGGGCGCCATGTTCTTCATTGCCACGAACCAACTCTTCAGCAGCGCCAACCCCGAGTTCATCACGGTCCCGCTAGAGATCCCGCTGGTCATGCGGGAGCACAACGGCGGCCTCTACCACTCCATCACGTGGTATGCGGCCAAGAACGTGAGCGAGCTGCCGGCGCAGCTGCTGTTCCCGGCGCTGTTTCTGGTGCCGTGCTACTTCATGGTGGGCTTCGGCCTCGACGCGCGCCTCTTCTTCTCTTTCTTCCTCATCATCGCGCTGCTCTCCAGCTGCGCCACTGGACTGGGGTACATGGTCTCGTGCCTCGCGCGCCGCGTGGACGTGGCGCCCATCATGGGCATCCTCTTCATCCTGCCGTCGCTGCTCTTCGGCGGGCTGTCCCTCAACAGCGACAGCACGCCGTCCTACTTCATCTGGCTGCAACCGCTCTCGCCCATCAAGTACGGCTTCCACGCGCTCATGCGCGCCTTCTCGAGCCGCGTCGACGTCATCGACTGCCTCGCGGGCCAGCGCTGCATCGCCCGCACCGGTGCCGACGTGCTCGAGAGCAACAGCGTGCAGCCAGACCGCATGTGGGCCGACTGCCTCGTGCTGATGGGCCTCAATGTCGCCTTCCGCCTCGTGGGCGCGCTCGTGCTCTGGCGCCGCAGCGCCAAGCCCGCCACCGTGTGAGCAGCTCCCGGACCCGCATCGTGTCCGCTTGCAACAGTCGCTTTTGACAAATAAAATATATAAGAATCAATACAATGCACAAAACATCCGGACAGAACAATCAGATTCTGGGTTCGAACAGAGCCAAGCAGCCTGGAGCGATGGCGACGGCAGTGGGGACGCGCGCGCCGCTGCCTCCCGCGGACGACGAGGGCGCGAGGAACGGCGTCGAGAGCGGCGACGTTCTGCGCAAGGTGCGTCGCACGGGCGGGCGGCATGATACAGAGCAACGGTGTCTTGGCGTGTTGGGATCCGATGCGCGGACTTACGTCAACTGCCGTCTCACAGGCGGTCGCGCGGCAGGAGGAACAGCTTCGCGCCGCGCAGACGAAGCACGGAGAGTGTGAGCGCCGCGTGTAGTCGCTGCTCCGGGAGTCAAGCCAGAGACTAACTAACTGATCAGTCGATGCGAGCATATCGGAGGACCTGGCGCAGCTGGCGCTGCTGTACATCATGGGCGGCGAGCTGGAGCGCGCGCTGCCGCTGCTGCACCGGCGGCTGGTGATCCACGAGAAGTTCGGGCCGGGTGAGTCCGTTGCTGCTGTTTTCAACAGCTACAATCATCGCACTGAAGGTTCCCACCGCTTTACGTGACGCAGAGGAGCTGGTGGGGGAGGCGCTGCAGGAGCTCGGGACGGTCTACCGGCTGCACGGCACGCCGGAGGTCGCGCGGCAGCACCTGACCCGCGCGCTGGCGATTCGAAAGAAGTGCCACGGGGAAAAGAGCCTCAAGGTAGCCGAGACGCTCAACAGTCTGGCCCTCGTGCACCAAACGTACGCTTTTCCATGACTATTATTGTAGATGCAACGAGTTCCTGTGTCGACGACTCATGAGCTTGTCAATGTGTGAATTAACAGTCAGAGCGACACGTCGACGGCCGAGGAACTCCAGCTCCAGAGTCTCCAGGTGCTGTATGAAAACACCGAGCCGGAGGACATGGAGAGCGAGGACGTGCCGTGGGAGGTGTTCAAGCGGCTCAAGCGGCAGCGCGGCCCTTCGACCGCCGCGAACAGCGTTGTGCTGTACAAGGGGAACCTACGCAAGGCTGTCACCGATGCACTATTCAAGGGCATCAGCGATGACCCAGCGACTCGTAACGGAGGCCACAACAGCAACGCTCAAGCTCAAAGCGATGGGCAAGACGAGCGCGCGGCCGGGCGAGCGTCAGGCATCTCCAGAGACGGATCTACGGCCGGTGCTGCTACGGATTCGGCGTCGAACGCAGGTTCGAGCGACCTCCGAACGCTTCGGTCCAAGTCAGACAGCGCCATGAGGGCTGGTGCTGACAGTCAGGGCGGAGAACGTGATCTGACGAGCTCCTCTGTTGAGTCGGCCGGCAAGCATGGAGATGGCAACAACCTCTTGTCTGATAGAGGCGGTTCGACAGGACGCGAGCCGCTACGGAGCATTCGCGGCGAGCATGGAGCATCTCATCAGAACCAGCACCAGCTCCAGCCAATTCCAGACTTCATGACGTTACAGCAGCGCGTGGAGCACCTCAAGAGGCGCATCGCGGCTGGACTTCCTGACTCGGACAACGATATCGCGCAGTTAGCGTCAGATGTGGCGCGTATTTCATCGACCGAGCTGCAACTGGTGGGCGACGCTATGCTCTCGCTAGTGCGCGAGCTGCATCGCTTGCGAGTTCGCTCTGATGCCGCGCGGCAGCTGCCCGTCCTGGAAGGCGTGCTCGAGAAGAAGAGCGCCTCCATATTCCGCGGCTGGGAGAAGCGCTGGTTCAAGGTGGACCCCAAGACGTTCGTGCTTTCTTATCACTTCAGCAAGGACGATGACGCGCGTGGGTTCGCGCCTCGCGGAGGCTTCGCGATATCGCGGATCGCAAGTATCCTGGTCCACCGCCACGCTCGTGGGAGCTTCTTCCACTTCGATGTCGTTGTCGACCTCAGCACGCGCTCGAATCCGCACGGATCGCGCACGTACGAGCTGCGCTGTGAGGACGAAGAGACGCTGCGCTACTGGGTGGACACCCTCCACTACTACAAGACGATCGCCCAGGCCTCGCCACCGCGCCCGTCGACAGGGTGACCTAACGAGGCATGTCCGAATGACCGTTGGTGCTTGACGTCATGCTATTCTTGGCGGCCCTCGGATCGAAATGGCGGATTGGAGCAACGCGTGCGACTGTTTACCTGCCTGCTCGAGCGAGCACGGCCGTGAGAAGGTGAGCGAGCAGTCGGCCATTAGCAGTCGGAGAAATTGAGTGAGAAGCAGACTTGTTGGGCAAGGCAGCACAGAGAAGAGAACGGCGACGTACCTTGTAAGCACTGAGGAGCTGGCGACTGTGTAGGCTGGAGTGCCTGGTAGGTGCTTGGCCATGGAAGGTGGACAAGGCGACAGCATCGTCCTCGAGGAGGAGATCGACCCCAACTACGAGCCGACCGAGAAGGAGGTGATCGAGTATGCGACCTGGCTGGGGATGGATCTCGAGGGGGAGAAGGATCTGTTCTGGATCGCCCGGGAGGGGCTGAAGGCGCCTCTGCCCGAGAACTGGAAGCCGTGCAAGACGACGGACACAGAGGAGATCTACTACTTCAACTTTGCCACCGGCCAGAGCACATGGGACCACCCCTGCGATGAGGTACCGATGGGCGTGGAGGGTGAGGAAGTGCTTGAATCATCACTGACGCGCCTGCGCTGACACTCTTGAGCGCAGTTTTACCGCAGCTTGTACGAGGAGCACAAGAAGAAGCGGCAGCCCAGCGGCGCCCAGGTATGCTCGAGCCGATCGGTTGTTTGCTTCACGGCAGCAGTTTGGAAATGAACACTCGTGTGACGGTCTTTGACACAAATCTGACCAGGACATGGACGAGAAGAAGCTCAAGGAGAAGGAGGACGTGGCCGAGCTGCTGGGTCGAGGGAAGAGCGGGAAGAAGAAAAAGGCGGCAGCTGCCAAGGCGGATCCTCTCGGTGGAGGCAGCGTCCCCCCAGGCCTCTCGAAGACGAGCTCGCTCGAGATGAAGCCTCTGAGCAAGCTTGGCTCGCTGGGGCCGGTCGTCGGTGGAGGATCAGGTCCCGGAGGACTAAAACCGGTTGGAAGTCTGGGCGTACGTCATTTGATCTGGCTGGGTATCGTTTGGCACGCCTGGTGAGCTGAGGATATGCTTTTTGTGATGACTGCAGCGAATTAGGGCGGGCGGAGGCGGTGCCAAGAGTACAGCTCGCGACGAGGATGAGAACGACGCAGCCGACGACTCCATTGAAGTCCCAAAGGCGCTCTCAAAGCCGCCATTGGGCGGCTTACTCACGAAGAAGCCGCTCCCAACGACGCCATCGTCGTCCCTGCTGCCGTCATCCTCGCTTGGCCGAGGTGCTGAGAGCAAGGCGGAGCTCGACGGCCTTAACACGGAGTTTGAAAGCAAGAAGAAGGCTCTGATTGAGCAGCACGCCAAGGCGCTGCGTGATCTTGAAAGTGAGCACGAGCACGAGGTCTCCACTCTTAAGAGCAAGCTGCATCAGCGGCTCGAGGAGACGCGCGACGAGGAGGAAGCCAAGCTCAAGCAGATGAAGCGCGACTTTGACAAGAAGACGAACGACCTCGAGAACCAATTCGATCGCGACGAGAACACGCTGCTTCGGCAACGCAAGGAGAAGCTGAAGAAACTGGAGACGGACATGGAAAATGCGCTTTCGCTGAAGAAACAAGAGCTCGACCGAGACTTTCGCACAGAGACCGACAAGCTGCAGGCTCGCCACGACGCCAAGGTCCGCGAAATGAAAGACGAGCTCGCCAGCGACGAGCGGAAGCTGAGCGATAAGCTTCAAGCTGAGCTTGGCGAGAAGACAGAGGCATTGGCGGCTGCTACCAAGCTGAAGGCCGAGGTTGGCCGCCTTACAAGCGCTCACAATCTGTTGGAGCAGCAGCTTCGCGATTGCCGACTGGAGAACGAGCAACTTGCATCCGACAAGCGCACCATTGAGCAGAAGTGCGAGCAAGCGGAGCAGACGATCGAGGATCTGCGGAGAGAAGTAGCGGAGAGTAAAGCAGCCGCGGGTGAGCGGAAAGGCCGGCAGGACGAGGGCGATGACGGTGGTGGCAGCGGCAGTGGCGGCAGTAGCGATGACAAAACCACTGAGCAAAGCGGAGAGTCGGCATGCCAGCGCTGCCCAGAGACGTTGGCGCAGGCTGAAAAGTGGCGGAAGGAGGCGGACGAGGCCCAGCGCGAGTGCGTCGCCTGCCGCGATGAGGTGGAAAAGCTGCGCAACCAACTGGTAAGTGCAACAGAGAGCTTTCAAAGCCGCCAAGTGGCCCTGGAGCGAGAGCACGCAGACGCGATCGGGCGCAATAAGAAAGTGATTCTTTCTCTGAAAGACATCGAGAACGCGCTGCGAGGCGAGATCAAGACTCTGCGTGGACGGGAAGCAGAGCTGGAGGCGGATGTGCAGCGGCTGGAGATAGCAACTCGTGCCACCACCGACGTTGACAGCGCTTGTCCACAGCCGAGCAATCCGCCGGCTCGTTCGGAGCAAGACGCCAAGCCTATCGACGAGCTGCAACGCCAGTTTGCAGATGCTCGAGAGGAGATCGAAGCGTTGAAGGGCGAGCGCAGCGACTTACAGGACCAGCTTGCTGTTCTCGCCACGACAAACGCGCAAATCAAGGAGCAGTTGCTCAAGGAGTCGAAGGAGAAGAACCATCTTCGGGAGCAGTTGGACGGCGTGGAGGGCGAGGTCCGCGACTTGAAGGAGGCCGTAGTCGACAGCTCCCAGCTACAATCCACTCTGCAGCAAGGCGAGCAAGACGCGCACCGGCAGGAACTGCAACTACAGCTTGAGCAGCGGGAACAAGAGCACGCCCGGCGGGTAGCGGAGCTAGAGCATCAGCTGGACGCGTCCTCAGCTAGCGAGAGGGAGCGTGAGGCCGCGTGCGAGGCGCTCCGCAGCCACTTGCTTGCTCTGGAAAGCGAGAAACGCGCCGCGTTAGCAGATGTGGAGCGTCTGACGAACGAGAAGCGCCGCCTTGAGGCCGAGAAGTCCGCGATGGCTGCTCAGCTCCAAGCTGCGAGGGACGCCCAAGCCGCTCGCCAGAGCGCGAGCGCAAGCGCCGCCACGGAGAATGCCCGCGTGCGGCTAGATGACAAGACGCGCGAGCTAGACGCGCTGATTGCGAGCTTCAAGGGCGTGAGCGCCGAGAAGGACCACTTGGAGACTCGAGCGGTCGAGCTGAACAGCGAGATCGAGGCGATTCAAGGCCAGATGCAGCGACTGGAGCTCGCCTGCGACAACGAGCGGAGTCGCTGTGCGCGTTTCGAGGCCGACAAGAACGCTCTGGCGCAGCGACTGCGAGAGACGGAGGAGAACGCGGACTCGCAGGCGCAGAGAGCGCGTACGCTGACGAACGAGATCGCCGACCTGAAGGCGCAGCTTGGCAAGAGCAAGCTGAAGGAGCAGGGGACGGCGGACCGGCTCCAGCAGATCACTGACGAGAAGAACGAGCTGGAGCTGGCGCTTCAGAACCAGCAACGTGATCTGGAGGGTATCACACGAGAACTGCGCGCGAAGAGTAGCGAGTTCGAGGACAAACAGGCGCAGTACAGAGAGCTGCGCGCCGATAGCGACGTGTTGCAGGAACAGGTCGCAGATCTGAAGGTGAGCGTCGCGGAGCTGCGAGCTCGACTTCAAGCAGCGACTGCGTCCGCCACGGGAGGTGGGAACAGTGGAGCAGCAGGGACGGCGGGAGGCGCCCAACGTACAGAAGCCGCTCTGTTGCGTGAGCAAGTGAGCGAGTACGAGGGAAAGCTGGACACGCTCGTGCGCGAGAAGGCGCAGCTCACGGAGAAGGTGCGCGCGCTCACGCAGAAGAGCATGGAGAGCGAGTCGTCGATGAGGGGCGTGGCGATAGAGAAGGGGCAGACGGCCGCAGAGCTGGAAGCTGCTTCGGCGGAGGTGACCAAGTGGAAGATGAAGGCGGAACGCACGGCGAAAGACGTCGAGACGCTGGGGGAGACGCTGCGGGAGCTTGAATCGGACAAGGAGCTTCTCGAGACCTCGGTCCGTCGACTTACAGACCAGTCCGCCGAGCTCTTGCAAGCGAAACTTCAGGTCGAGAAGGCCAAGAAGGCCTTGGAAGCCGAGGTTAGCTCCCTCCAGGCAGCGGTCGAAGAAGCCAAAGCGGCTCGGCGGTCCGTCGCAGCTGAGCAGTAGGCGCTGCAGAGCAAAGCGAGGAGACTGGAGAGCGAGTTGGTGACGGCTACAAGGCAGATCCAGACCTTACAAGAGGCGAAAACGACCTTGGAGACGAGCGTAGTCCAGCAGGGACAGGAGCTCGCGTCCCTGCAATCGAAGGTCCGACTGCTCAAGTCGGAGAACGCCGAAATCGCTGCTGGTGCGAAGGAGACCGAGGCGGATTTGTCTCGGAATGGCGACGCGGCTCGGCAGTTGGAGGAGCAGCTGACCGCCGCACAGCTTCAGTACAAGCGTGGGCGCGACGAGCGTGAGGCACTCGCCAAGCAGCTGCAGTCGTTGCAGTCAGCGCGCGATGAGCTCGAGAGCACAGTGGCGTCGCTGCGCCGCAAAGCAGAGAGCGCTGAGAGTAAATGGAAGGAGCACGAGGACAGCGCGTCTCGAGACGACCTGGCCACCAAGCGGAAGCTGCAGCAGGTCGAGATGGAGAAGGACACGCTCGCTCGAGGCAAGGAGCGCGCCGAGACCCAGCTCAAGGTGCTGGAGAAGGAGCTAAGCAGCCGAACGGAGGCTCTGGAGGGCTCGAAGGCCGAGCTCGAGTCTCTGCAAGCGCGGCTAAAGAGCGTGTTGAAGGAGCACGAAGAGGTCCGCGCGATGCTCCTGACTGCGAACATGGCCAATGCGTCGTCTGGAGCCAGTTGCCACCAGCAGAGTGCCAGCGGGACAGTCTCTTCCCCAGGCTCGAACATTCCTGCCGACGCCATGTTGGTCAAGCTGCAGCTCGCTGACGTGAATCGCTCCGAGCTCGAGATTCACCTGGCGGGTGTGGCGGCCCAGTTG
Organism: Phytopythium boreale; assembly: GCA_023338115.1. NCBI lineage: Eukaryota > Oomycota > Peronosporomycetes > Pythiales > Pythiaceae > Phytopythium > Phytopythium boreale. The sequence goes on from JAADYG010000176.1 coordinate 13,789, forward strand.
GAGGTCGCGAATCGGCGATGCGCGCTGGTGGACGCGCGCTGCCGAGACCAGTCGATCGACATGGAGTCGCTCCACGTGGAGATCGCGTCACTCCGGTCGGCGTCGCAGCAGATGCACCTGTCCGCGCTGGAGACGCTGTCGCTTGTCGAGCGCCTCGAGTACGAGCACAAGAAGCGGATCCTCAAGTCGGACTTCACCGACCAGCTCCGCGACTTCCAGGAGCGAGAAGAGGCTGCGCTCGTTCGGCGGAAGGCACGGCTGCGCGCGCAGTACGAGCGTCAGCTGGACGAACTGGTCGCCGAGATGGAGCAGCGCAAGCAGCATCGCGTCGAGCAGGAGGAAGCGGCGGCGCAGCAGCTGCTTGACCACCTCCGTCGCGAGCGAGACGCCAGGAGAGAGGAGCTGCACGAGTTCGAGCGAGAGCTGCTGGAGCGCAAGAACCGCGAGCTAGACGTAATTTCCAAGGCCGTAGAGCAAGAGGAAGCGCAGCTAGCCTTTCGACTGCGAGAGGCACGCCAGGCGGCGCGAGAAGAGGAGCTGGCGCGGCAAGCAGACAGTAAACAGCCTGCCGTAGGGGATCCTGGGGCGTCATTCTTGCCTTTCACCGACGCGCGAGCAGCGCTGAAGGTGCCAACCATGTGCGCAGAGCCAGCGAGCCACGCGTGGGGCAGCCAAGATGACGCGGCGAAGGTGAAGCAGAGCAAAGTCCGTAGTGGGAGGCTCTCTCATGGCGTTCGACATGCATCGATGCCTGCCAAGACCCGACGTTCGTCTTCCTCCAAGCGCGTCGATTGCTCCAAGCGCCGGGCCAAGCACACTTCCAAGGTCTATCGCCAATGGAAGCAGCGCGTTGAGAAGGAGCAGGCGCTGCTCACTCAGGCCAAAGCGCTGCTCGCTCGTCAGCTCCAGGAACTATCCGCCAGCGCGCGCCAGCTGAGGAAGAGCACGAGCGAGTGGCGAAAGGGCTCGTACAGCGCGCGCGACAACCAGATCCAGCAGCAGATGAAGGAAATGCTCGACGAGGTGCGTGTTGGCGCAGCTGTAGGATGACATGCTCGCCGCGATTAACCCGTGGTTCCGACAGAGCGCCGCCAACTGGAACGAGCGCAAGGCCAAACTGGCCGAGCGCGAGGACTGGATCAAGAGCCGGGAGCGCAAACTCTCGCGTATGGAGCACGCAGGTTTGAAGCCTTCCCCGTCGACTAATTTCTCTCGCGGGTCCTTCTCACTTACCTTCTGGCTGTGCTGCTTTGCCTTGATCAGTGGAGAAGCTGCGCCCAGCGGCCGGTCTCGACCCACGGCGCCATCGCAGCAACAACCACAGGCAGAGCACGCGATCGCTCTACAGCGACGACGACAGCAATGGCGACGACAGCGACGGCAACAGCGGCAGCGGCAGCGACAACGATAACGACTCGGCCGACGATTCGTCGCAGTCGGAGGGCGGCGGCCTTGGCGACGCTCTGGCCAAGCTCCAGCAGCTCGACAACGAGCTGGCCTCCGACTCGAGCGACTGGTACGAAGGCGCTGTCGGTGGAGGCGCACCTCCAGCGTGGGATAGCGACATTTCCGGTCGTGGAGAGGGCGCTGGGACCGGCAATCGCGGCGCGAACCCCATTTACCGTCCCACAACGTACTCGCCGCGTTACCAGGTGCCGGACAGTGGTCTTGCTGGCGCCAGCTACCGATTCGCGCTGGCGCCGTTCTCGACCGGCATCGGACTGCGACGGAAGACCACGCCCTCGGTCCTCCAAACGTCGGCAGCGAGTGCGGGGTCAGATACGTCGCGGTGGCTGTTTGGTGGCCCTCGATCTGCCTTCCCGTCTCAAAGGTATCCTTGATCGCTTTGATCACGCTATGACGAAAGGATCGACTCATGTCGCTCACCCTTGTGATCGATGGTGACGCAGAGTCCATGGCGCAGCGAGTGTCGGGCCGAGACCCATGACAGGCAACGAGCGGCGACTGGCCGAGCGCACGGCCGTCTACCAGCGCCAGATCTCGCAGTGGGCGAGGGACCGCGAGAAGGTGCACCACGCGGCGTCGCGGCACGCCTCGTGGCTGTCGGGGCTGTGCGAGGAGCTCAAGGAGTACAGCGCCAGTCGGCACGACAGGGTCAGTGACGATGAAGGAGCGCCCGTGTCAGTGGGCGGCGCGTCGGAGTGAGCACGGGGGATGCGACTGCGTTGTTAGTCTCCGTTAACGACTCATTAAGTTCGCGCTGGCTAAAAGAAGAGCTTCACTGTGTCACTGCGGACAGCCACGCGTGCAGGCAACTCACGCGTCCGTCTCCTTGGGCTCGCTGGAGCCCGGCTTGATGTTGCGGTTCTGCCACTTGGTCTCCTCCTTGCCCTCCTTGAGCGCCGCGTAGCGCGCGGCCACGAACAGAAAGTCGCTCAGGCGGTTCAGGTAGCGGATGACGACCGACTCGACGTCGCCGGAAGCCGCGAGCGGCACCACGCGGCGCTCGGCACGGCGGCAGACCGCGCGCGCGACGTGCAGGTGGGTGGACGCGAGTCCCCCGCCGGACGGGAGGATGAAGCACTTGAGCGGCGGCAGCTCCAGGTCCATCTCGTCGATCCAGCGCTCGAGCTGGTCGACGTTGCCCTCGTCGAACTCGCCGGCGCGGTTCTTCTTGAACTGCGAGGCGGTCGTGCGCGGCGTGGCGACGCACGCGCCGAGGTCGAACAGCCGCGACTGGATCTCCTCGAGCTTCTCCGGGAGGTACTCGTTGTGCGCGAGGCGCGCCTGCTCGATGGCCACGCCGATCTGCGCGTTCAGCTCGTCAGTGTCGCCCAGCGCCTTGAACACCGCGTCGTCCTTGGGCCGCCGCTCGCCCGAGAAGAGCGTCGACGTGCCCTTGTCGCCCGTCTTGGTGTACACCTTCATGCCGCGGACCTGGAGGGCGAGCACGCGTGCGTGAGGAGGGTATGCGGACGGCAGTACAAGCGGCGCCGACGCCGACAGCGCGCCGGCGATCAAGACGCGTTGGCGGCGGCCGGCGGCGGCGACAGCCGAGCGCGCGACGGCCCCAAGCACGAGCATCGGCGATTGTACCGACAACGACAGCGAGAGGGCGGGCCACACACGGCGCGCAACGTACCGAGAGCGAATGGAATGGGGCGCCTCCTTCTTCGCGCCAATTGACGCGTTCGGTGGATGATCAAAGTGGCACCAGACAAGGGCGGGCAGCTCCCTGTCTGCGATGCGATTGGCTGTAACGCAACTTCAATTTAACGCTTTACACCAATCAAAAACGGTAAAAATTTCCACCAATCGTAGACCGGATCGGCACTGACCGACATAATCATGGAATCTCGACGCGAACCCTATCCTGTAGCGGAACCCTACGGTAGCTAAACCCTGTTTGACTGCCGCAAAGTATGCCTCAGGTATTGCCTGATACAGTCGCGAAAAAAGATAGACGCGCGCCCTTCAATACTAAAGAAACCGACCGCTGCTCTGCGACGTCAACTCTACGACTGAAGCAGCCACCGCGACGATGCCCGGAGGCGACGCGTCCAAGTCCAAACCACCGACGGAGTCGAGCTGGCTGCTGACGCCCGGGCGCGGCGTGGGCGGGGCGCAGACGGCGCCGGCGCCGCCGCTGCCGCGCGTGAGCAAGGTGACGCTGGAGCAGCTCTTCCAGCAGCAGGAACAGGAGGAGGCGGCGGTGCGGCGCGCCAAGAGCACCACAAAGCAGGGCGGCGGTGCTGCCGCGGGCGGCGCGTTCACTTTCGCGCTCGACAACGACAGCGACGACCCGCTGGACCGCAGCGGCACGAGCATCCACAGCTACGGCAGCGACGCGCACGAGTACGACGCCATGATGCAGCTGTCGGCGCCGCAGAACCCGCTGCAGAGCGAGAAGATCCGGTCCTTCGTCATCTGGCTCACCACCTCGGCGGTGCTCTTCCTGGCCAACCAGCTCACCATGCTGCCCGTCGGGTTCTACCCGAGCTACGCGCAGGACAAGCTGGGCATGGCGCCCTGGGCCGTCAACCTCTTCTTCTCGCTCTACCCGCTCTGCATCATGGTCTGCAGCCCGCTGGCCGCGTCCGCCACGCCCGTCATCGGCCACCAGTCGCTCGTCTGCCTCGGACTCGTGCTCAGCGGCTCCAGCACCATCGCGTTCGCCTACGTCGGCTCCATCTCGAGCGTCTTCATGCTGCGCGTCTTCCAGGGCGTCGGCGCCGGCGCGGCTGGTAAGTGCCATCACCCACTATTCACTCTTACAGCTTCTCTCATTACTTACGCCATGTTACTGTCTGTCGCTGTAACCCACAGTCGTCGGATCCGTGTCGGTGCTGACCGAGGAGTTCTCAGCCAGCGTCGGCCACATCGTCGTCGTCCAGGAGTTCGTCGTCGCTGCTGCCTTCGTGAGCGCGCCTCCACTCGGAAGCTACCTGTACGAATACTACGGCTTCGAGATGCCCTTCCTGGTCTTGGGCGCCGCCCAGCTGCTCGCTGTGCTCATCGTCCCGTACCTGTTCATCGAGTACTCGCTTCCCGACGGACTTTACTCGCACGGCCACACCTCGTGGACGCTGCACAAAGCCTCTTCGTTCCGAGAAGCAAAGGGGTACCAGGAGGTCCTCACGCCCGTCTGCCTCGTGTGCCTCGGCATCACCACGTTCGCCATGGCGTCGTTCGGATTTATCGACCCGTACCTGGGCTCACACCTGCAGAACATGCTCGGCGCCCAGCACCTCGTCGTCGGGTTCGGCTTCGCAGTCAACGCGCTCGTCTACTTCATCGGCGGGCTCGTCTACATGTGGCTGAGCCGCGTATTCGGCTGTCGACAAGTGATCGTCGTCGGTCTCGTCCAGCTCGCGATCGGCTTCCTGTTCCTGGGACCAGCGCCGTTCCTGAACGTCTTCTTCCGAAATAGCGGCTCGCTGTGGGCGGCTCAGAGCGTGGCGCTCGTGCTGATTGGATGCGGCTCAGCGCTCACGATCGCGCCGGGTCTTCCGATGACTCTGATGAGCGTGGAGGCGCAAGGCACGACCGCGTTCAACCTCGTCGTGGGGCTCTTCTCGGCCGCCATCTACTTGGGGCAAGCGCTTGGGCCTGTCATGTCGCTCGTCTTGATGAGCATCTTGCCGGCGACGCGCTCGGCCAACTGCTACGTGGATACTGCGAGCGCGCCCGACGTGCTGACAACGGCCTGCGACTCGTCGCTGCCCTGGACGTTCACTGCGTACGCGCTTCTAGCTGCCGTCGTGCTGGGCGCAGCCTTTTGGTACCTGCCGTCGGGGCAGATCTCGTCGCCGAGAGCCAAGCAGCATCGCCCGTCGCACCGACGCATCCCGCTGGCGCGGCAACCGTCCGAGTACGGGCAGTACGTATTCTTTGACGACGACGAGTGCGACGCGTAGTGGGACGGGGAGGCGCGGGCCTGCGACCGCCACAAGACACACGGCGTGTCGGAGCGGGCAGTCGCAGGTGCATTGATGATATCTATCGCTTATGGTTATGGAGGTGCGAGGTGAGCTTTTCGGATGGGAGCTTCAACCAGTTACCAGTGCTGGAACGAATGCTGCACAATAATTTGCGACGACAAAATCAATAATTGTGATCTGCGACGCGTGATGTGCGAATGTGGCTATTGACATACCAATCAATGTACGTAACGCCGCTAAAGTGACCACTCTTGCCGCCAAAGTAAGGGTTCCATCGCGAGGCCGATGCTCCCGGCCGCCGGCGGAGATGCCGCCGCCGCTGCCGCCCCTCCCGCCCATACCGACGAGACATTCGGATCGCTCGCTCAGGCTCTCTCTGCGCTCGCTACAGAGGCCGCAGAGACCGCAAGTGAAGGCGCCGTGAGAGCGACCGCGGGCTCGCAACCAGTCGTCGCGGCCGCCACAAATGAAGGTGCTGCCGTCGGAAACGGAGCGGTGCCCGATAGCTCAGCGCAGCCGGAGCAACGACTGGTCCCCAAGCCGCCGCTGCCGCGAAGGACGCCTGGAAGCCGCGCGACGACGACCGCCAGAGCGGGTGCTGGCTCTGGGCGCCGATCGCGCGGGAAGAAGCAGCCGGCGGAGGTCGATATGGACCAGGCGCTGCAGCAGTTCGCGTCCTGCATCGATCGCGATATTGAAGAGCTCAACGCGCGCTTTATTGACAGCGTACGTGCGTGCATTCCGTGTTATGACTCGTCAACTACTCGGCTAACGACAACTAACGCTTCCCGCAGGACGACATCTCGTTCGCAGCGTGGAAACAGCACTGGCAAGACGCGAGGATGAGCGCCGCGTTCCACGTGGAATTCTGGAACAGCTCCGCGACCGCGACGCACAAGGTGGTGCTCCAGCAGTCACTGGGTACGGACCACGGCGGCACTGGAGTCCTTCGTTTGCTGCCTTTACTAACATTTCTTCTCGTTGTTTTGCGGTCAGATGCGTTGTTGGACTGCATCGACGCGCACAAGGACGGCTTCAGCGACCGAACTGCGGTCGCGCGGCTGTTTGGCTTCGTCTTTGGTCTCTACTGCGCCTACTCGGTCCAACTCGGCTCGCCAAAGCACAAGATTGACATCGTCCCGCATGGCTGGGCGTCGTTGATGACAGTCGATGCGGTGTCGAGCGGCGTGGGCGCCGAGTTGTTCCCACTGGCGGCCAAGGAGGTGCGTGCTGTCATGCGGAAGCTGGTGATCACTGAGAACGCGTTCCTCAAGTGCCTCCGGGGGTTTAGCCACGTGTATCATATTGGTGCACGCGCCTCTAGTGTCCCTGGAAATGTGAGGAGCACGGTGCGACCAGCGGTTGAGCGCTCAGATTCAGATGGTGATGAACCCAAGGTAATCCTTCGGTTTGTGTGCCGAGTGCGCTTGATCTCCCTTCGTTCGCTAACTGAGATGTGTACATGTGCGCGATGACAGATCACGGAGGACCAACTGGAAAGCGTTGAAGCGGCTGTGGTCCAATATCAGGACCTCATGCGCCACATCAGCAACAACTCGGATCAATCCTCGAGACTGCCCGGCCGACAAGCTCTTGGACGGGAGAAGTCAAGCGGGATGTCACAGCTTCAAGTTCCAGTATCACTCTCTGGTTCGACCGAGGATGGCACCGCAACGAGTCTTTTCGAGAACCTGCGTTCGTACTTGCGCGATCGATCGAGAGGCCCATCACAAACCCAGCTTCACGACTCAAGAGCACACGCAGACTTGACGCAGATCGCAGCGAGCTCCGATCAAAACCGAGTAGTGGGTGTGAGGCAGACGTCCGTCTCCGCGACTCTTTCTAATGCTGGTGATCGAGGTCGTCACACTGGGGCGAGGAGTGTGCAAGCGAGTGGGCATGCAGAGAGTGGAGTGACCGCGCTCTCGGACAACGGTGGACTTGAAGAACTAAGTGAGCCGGAACAAGAACTCTCCCGGTCGATTCAAGACGCACACACTCCACAAGGGTCGACAAGGAGTGCGCCACCAAGAAAACGACCGGCTGCTTCGGATGCCACTGCTCAAGAAGCGGCAAGTCGCACCAACTCATCAATGCGCCAGCGCCGAAACTCCATCAACAGCGAAAAGTCATCACTCGCTCTTAGCAGCGATGGGCTCGACGAGCTTGAAGCGGAGCTGATGCAAAGCGTGGATGCAAATCGGAATTTGCCGTCGACTGGTGGCATCGAGACTACTCTCGAGGCAACAGTGCCATCAGCACGTGTGAAACCGGCGACTAATGCGGTACGATCAAATCAACCACGCCATCGTGCCAATCCCAAGTCCCGTTCAACCGCTCCCGCTCGTTCCATACGGCACCCTGAATCAACGTCACCACAACGAGACCAAGCGCCGTCACCATCCCAATTTTTGCCGTCACAATCGGTATTGCCGACAGCTGAGACACAAGTTGTGGAATCAACATCACGTCAGTCACCACATCAGGCGCAGGCAATGATCAGCACCAGCACAAGCGTTGGTCCGACCGGTTCTGGTCGTGTTCTCCGCGCTCGGACCCCGTCGGTCGCAGACAGCGACGGCTTGTCGGAGTTGGAGGCGGAGCTGATGCGGAACGTTGGCGAGAGTGCTGGTGGTGGTGCTGCTGGTGCTGTCAGTGCTGTCGGTGCTGTTGTTGGTGTCGGTGCTGTTGGCGCGGATAGCTCACGTTTAGCATCCGAGCCTGCATCGACGAGAGCGACACGAGCGACCGCTACGCCGGCAGCTGCAGCGAAGGCAACGGCAAAGCCGAGGGCGAAGCGAGCGCGTGCGAGTGCGAAAGAGAGCGGCGAGACGGGATTCCAGCGGTCAATGAGTCGTCTGACAGCCTCGGCAGCGGCAACATCAGCAACAGCAGCGACAGCGCAGCCATCTCGTGCGACACCAAGACAGACGCAGGCAACGACTAGCGCAAGCACAAGCGTTGGTCCGACCGGTTCTGGTCGTGTTCTCCGCGCTCGGACCCCGTCGGTCGCAGACAGCGACGGCTTGTCGGAGTTGGAGGCGGAGCTGATGCGGAACGTTGGCGAGAGTGCTGGTGGTGGCGTAGTTGTTCCGAGTGGAGTTTCAGGTGCTGCATCTGCGGGTGAATTGTCGAATGCTGCACGCGCTGGACCATCCAGAACAACTTCGCTGCGGTCCTCGACACAAAGGAAGCGTGCAAGTACTGTGGAGGCGTTGTCGGCTCCATCTCGCCGTGTGAAACGACAGAAAGTCGCCGTTGATGACGCGGTGGTTGCGACTTCCCGTTCGAAGACCTCCGTCGCAGTCCACCTAGATGAGGTGAGCAGTAGCGAGGAAGCATCCAAGCCGACACCACACGCGCAAGTGGTTGGGACGAGACGTGACTCGAGGTCGCGCTATCTCGATTCATCCGATACTGAAAGCGATGGGTTGGCCGAGCTGGAGTCGGAGTTGCGAGCGTAGCTGCGCCTTGGTGAAGACCTGACGCGGTTGGTTGCTGCTATTTGCTGCTATTTGCAGCAATCACCCGTTTCAAGGACTCCAAGGCCAGCGATTGATCAGTTTGGTGTCGGTTCGGCTTCTTCGCGTTAACGTGGCTGGCATTTGTTCGACCTGACGCAAGCATGACGATCCACGAAGAGCGCGCAGATAACCCGGAAGAAAGAGGAGCCGACAAACCGCAGGAGCGAGATGATGACCTGACTGATGCCCAAGACGAGGCCTCCGTAGCCCTTGGATGGCGAGTGAAGCTGGTTCGCGCGCTCATCACTGGCAATCTCAAGTGTAAGGGCACTTTTCCGAATCCCATGGTCTGCACCGCGGTGATGCGACGTATCTGTTCCGCAGTGACGCAGGAGATCCTCTTGGAGCATGTTGACGTGCTGTCAGCGCCGTTCACGCGTGAGATGCCAGCGTGGTCACTGGAGTGGGAATCGCTTCACTGGTGGGTGCCTCACGTACTACACGACATGCCAGACAGATATGATCTCACTAGGGTTGGCTCCTGACCGCAGGTGGATGCTGTAGAACGCGAGCGCGCTGTTCGTTGCGAGCTGTTATTCCCAGCCTCGGATCGTCGAGTGGCTGCTCCAACGAGGCGCCGACCGCGAGGCCGCGTGCTACTTGAAGCAGACAGCGCTGCAAGTCGTCGGCGAGTGCTGCGAGCACGCACCGGTGCTCAATGCAGGTGGCGCCATGGACAGGCGCCGTCTCGCAGCGGCGAGTGCCGAGTGCCGTCGGTTGTTGGAGGCTCCAGCGTCGCTGCCGAGCTCGCCTTCCGTCTCCACCGTCGTTTTCACGAGCGAGTACGCCACGGAGATCGTCCGCGTCGCCGCGCGGTCTTCGTCTGCTGCTTCGCCGAGCCGGTTGACCACTGCGAATGGCACGGGCCGAGAGGGAAATGGGGCGCCGTCCTCCTCATCGCGCAGCAGCAACAGTAGGGCGAGCAACGGCACGCGCTACGTCCAGCAAAAGATGTATTCGTGCCTGGCAACCATAACGTGGGACACCCCCGACTCGAATGGCGCCATCATCGACAAGTACGAGCTCCGCTACCGCGTCGCCATCGCACCAAGAGCTACTGCGAGCGGTAGGACAGAGAACCAGCAGTCCAAGAGCAGCAATGCAGAGACGGACGGCGGCTGGCGTATAGGGCGGTCGACGCACAACCGGAAGATGCGCACGCAGCGGTTTGTACTGGGCGGGTGTCTCCAGTTCAACACGCTGTACGAGTGCTCGCTGCGCTCGTGGAATGCTGCTGGCAAGGGCGAGTGGGGAGAGATCTTCACTGTTCAGACCGGCGCGTCCCCCGAGTAATTGAGGCGGGCGTAGAATCGTCGGTTAGTGCCATTGATTGAGCGTTATCCAGCGGTAGAGCGTCAGTCGAGGGCCTTCTTGGGGACTCCGCCGCCGTCGAGTGGCGCGAGACGGCGCCCGAGACTGGCGAAGTGCGGCGAGAAGCAGAAGAGCCCGGCGCTCACGCTTGCTAGCAAGGCGGCGCCGTACGCTGGCCCGTCGATCGAGATGAGATACGTCCAGCCCGACAGCACTGCGTGATAAGCACATGGCCATAGACAGAGAGTTTGAGTCATTAGTTTCCCTGCATGAGGCCTGAAAGTGGTGGATGGTCTTGCTTACTTGGAGAAATGGTTCGTGAGATGGACTGCCGCCGTCATCAGTAGTGGAGAGTTGGGAGTGTCAGTCAGCGTCGATGAACCACCATGACATGGACAGGTTATACTTAAGTAGCTGACACCGGGGCTTACCGTCAGGGAGGAGGAGATGCCCATGAAGGCGCCGACGTGCTCTTGGGACACGAACGTCGTTTGTAGCGCCATTGACGTCGCGCGCAGTAGACTACGGAGGTGGACACACAAGACGGCGATCACTTTCCAGTGTAGCTAACGCATCGACCGACACTGCCACTTACCTGATGGAGACGACCTGGGGCATGAGGATCGCGTAGACAGCGACGATGCTGGTGGCGCTCGAGAGGGCGAAGAACGTGAGCACGTACACGACGGCGGCGGCCTGCAGCACCAGCCGCTCCGACCGCAGGACGCGCGTGACGAGGCCGACGGCAGAGCTCGCGACCGCGCCCAGCAGCCCCATGTAGCTCAGCAGGTAGCCCCTCTGCTGCGCGTCCGTGCCGAACTTGTCCTCGAGCAGGATGGAGAAGTGCGAGCGGTAGAGCAGCGCGGCCATGGACAGCAGCAGACGCGCGAGCAGCAGCGTCTGCGCGGCCCCCGACTCGTTCACGATCTCTCGGAAGCCCAGCAGCTTGTCCTTGGAGTGGACGAGCATGGACTTCCAGTCGATCGGCGCGTGGGCGGGCGCGAGGTCGTTGTGGCCCCGCTTGTCGAGGCCGTCCGCAGGCATGTGGTCGACGAAGTAGAGCGAGATGAGCGCGTAATTGAAGAGGAAGATGGCGGTCGTGAGCAGCGCCGTGTAGTTGAAGCCGTTGGGCATGGCGCTGACGTAGCCGCCGACGGCGGGCCCGATGATGAAGCCCATGTTGGACGCGGCGTTGAGCCGGCCGATGGCCGCCGACCGCGCCGCGGGGTCGGCCGAGTCGGTGACGGCCACCTTGATTACGTCCAGCGTGTGCTTGAAGAGCGCGGATGGGATGCGCGACAGGACGACGACGTAGATGTTCCACGAGAGCCCCAGCAGCAGGTAGCCGGCAGCCGCGCCGAGGAAGCACGCGAGCAGCACGCGGCGTCTGCGGTCGGGGGCAACGGGGATAGCGAGTGAGTCCAGAGACCATCTATAGGCTTAGAGGTACGGCGGAAACATGACGCACCGGCCGTAGACGTCGCTGAGGCTGCCGACGACGGGCGCGGCGAAGAACTGGATGAAGCCGTACATGGACATGATGGCGCCGAACATGAGCGCGCCGCCGTCCATGGACTTGACGTACTGCGGCAGCGACGGGATGATGAGCGACACTGCCAGCAGGTCCAGGAATGACACCACGTACAGCACGCGATCCTCCCGGCGGCCCGCGCGCGGCGGCGGCGCCAAGGTCGTCGCCATGGTCATCTGTATCTCCTCAGGCGGCCCCTGCTCATGAGCAGCCACGTACGTGTTGGATCATTTACAAATATATACAATAGAGTAGGTGTAAATGACACATGTACGTGCAAATATGTGCAAGTATAACAAAAAACTACCATAAAATTTAAATAACTAGGTTAATAGCCACATTATTTATAAAAATGTGCGTGTTCCGCCTCGGAGGACCACGCGAATTTTACTTGTGGGTGCGGACGGCGCACGGGAATCCGGAAACACGGTGGGTTTTCAACCCAATATCCAGGGGGGACCCGCTTCGATGGCTGGAGGTTGGCGCGATCAGATCGGATCCGGCCAAGCGCGAGGGAGGCACTGAAGTTCCCCGAGTACAAGTGACGGATAATGGCGACGACGACGGCGGCGCGCGTGAGCGTGGGCGGCGGCAAGCTCTCGGTCGCGGACGTGTGCGCCGTGGCGGCGCTGGGCGCCAAGGTGGCGGTGGACGCGGCGGAGGCGGGCGTGGCGCCCGCGACACACGCGGCTGCTGCCACGCTTGAAGCGGCGGCGCCCGCGGCCTCGGACGCGTTCCACCCGCGCGAGGTGGCGCGCGCGGTGCTGCTGCTGCAGCTGCACGAGCTGCTGCGCCTGTGCCGCCGCTCGGACGCCGTGCTGGCGCTCGCGGACTTCCTGGCGGCGCTGCTCAACAGCGACGTGACGCTCGGGGTGCCCGTGCGCGGGCTGTCGTCCACCTCGGTGGTCCTCGCGGCCACGCAGGGCCAGGGCGTGGCGCTCTCACCGTCCCCCGCGCCGCTGGCCGCCGCGCTGCAGGCCGCGGGCGTGGCGCTGCCCGCTACGGAGCTCAGCGCGCACGACAAGGCGGCGCTAGCGCTCGCCCCGCCGCTCCCGCTGCTCGCGGTCGGCGCGCTGGCGGTGGGCGGCGCTCGCTCGCTGCTGCCGCTGAGCGACGCGGTGGCCGCGCTCTCGTGCGAGGTGGCGCGCGTCAACACGACGCCGTTCGAGGCCGAGCACGTGGACGCGAGCCGCCCGCACCGCGGCATCGTGACGTCGGCCGCCAACCTGCGCCTAATGCTGGACAACTCCAAGTTCGCCAATGCGGCGGCCGAGACCAAGGACGTGGACGCGTTCCGTAGCATCCCGCAGTACCACGGGCCGGTGCGCGACGCCGTACTGGCGGCGTACAAGACGGTGGAGGCGGAGCTGAACCACGGCGCGTCGCTCTCGACCGCCATCCACCCGCAGGCGCTCGCGACGGCGCTCGCGACGGTCGTGGACGGGCTCAAGGTGCTCCAGCAGGGCAGCAGCGCGCGTCTGGCCGCTCTCTCGTCCTCTGCCGGCAAGTCGGAGGCGGCGAGCAGCAGCCAGGACGCCGTGGCGCTCGTGCAGGAGGTTTCCAAGGCGCTGGCGCAGGAACTCGCGCCGTCGCTGCAGTTCTTTGACGAGCAGGACGCCGAGCTGCAGGCGCGGATGGCGGAGAAGCAGGCCAAGGCGCAGGAGGCGGCGGCCAAGGCGGCGGCGGCGGCCGCCAAGGAGGACGAGAAGCTCGCGGCCATGCCGGAGGCGCAGCGCGCCAAGATCCTGGAGAAACGCCGCAAGAAGCTCGAGAAGCAGAAGGAGAAGGAGGTCATCAAGAAGAAGCCTGCGGCTGACGAGGTCAAGATCGGCCTCGGAAGCCAGGTCTTCCGGCAGTTCGTGGTGGCGGCGCCGTCCATCGAAGCGGCGCTGACGCCGTTCAACCTGCGCGCTGACGGCGCGGCGGCCGTCGTGGAGGACGTGATCGCGCGTCTGGGCAGTGGCGGCGCGCGCCGCAAGCCCAAGATCGCCAAGGGCGCGCAGGACTTCCTGCCGGCGCAGATGCAGCTGCGCGAGAAGATCTTCAACAAGATCCGCATGGTGTTCAAGCGCCACGCGGGCGTCGAGATCGAGACGCCCGTGTTTGAGCTCAAGGAGACGCTCACGGGCAAGTACGGCGAGGACAGCAAGCTCATCTACGACCTGGCGGACCAGGGCGGCGAGCTGCTGGCGCTGCGCTATGACCTGACGGTGCCCTTCGCGCGCTTCATGGCGCTGCACAACCCCGGCAACATCAAGCGCTACCACATCGCGCGCGTCTACCGCCGCGACAACCCGCAGATGGCGCGCGGCCGCTTCCGCGAGTTCTACCAGTGCGACTTCGACGTGGCCGGCTCGTACGCGCCGATGCTGCCGGATGCCGAGGTGCTGTCGATCGGTGTCGAGGTGCTGCAGCAGTTCCCGGAGGTCGGGCCCTTCAAGGTCAAGCTGAGCCACCGCCGTCTGCTGGACGCGGTCCTCTCCATCTGCGGCGTGCCCGCCGACAAGTTCCGCACCACGTGCAGCGCGATCGACAAGCTGGACAAGGAGCCGTGGGAGGCCGTGCGCCGCGAGATGGTCGAGGAGAAGGGCGTGGAGCCCGAGGTGGCGGACCGCATCCAGCAGTTCGTGTGCAAGGTGGGCTCGCCGCGCGCGCTCCACGCCGAGCTGGTGCGCGAGAAGCTCTTTGGCGACAACGCGGACGCCAAGGCGGCCATGGACGACCTGGCGCTGCTGTTCGACTACCTGGACGCCATGGGCGTGCTGGACTACATGTCGTTCGACCTGAGCCTCGCGCGCGGCCTCGACTACTACACGGGGCTCATCTACGAGTTCGTGCTGACGAGCCCCGAGCACAACGTCGGCTCGATCGCGGCCGGCGGACGCTACGACAACCTCGTGGGCATGTTCTCGGCCACGGGCCAGCAGATCCCATGTGTGGGCGTCAGCATGGGCATCGAGCGCATCTTCGGCATCCTCCAGGCGCACGCCGAGAAGACCAAGGCGATGGCGACGCCCGCGTCCCAGGTGCTGGTGGCGTCGACGGGCGCGGCGCCCGAGCTGCTGCTCGCGCGTCTGCAGTTGTGCCAGGAGCTGTGGCGCGCCAACGTGGCCGCCGAGGTCATGCAGTCGGAGCGCCCCAAGTTCACCAAGCAGCTCCACTACGCGCTGGAGGCGGGCATCCCGTACATGGTGGTCGTGGGCGAGGACGAGCTGGCGCAGGGCCAGGTCAAGATCAAGGACATGGTGTCCAAGGAGGAGGTGTCCGTCGCGCGCACCGACATGGTCGCCGAGCTGCTGCGCCGCGGCTGCCGCTTCACCAGCGAGCTGAGCATCTAGACGAGCAAATGGTCCGGTCCAGTCCGGTCGACTGTGAGGGTGAAAGGCAGCGGTCGAGGCGAGTCGTGAGGATGAATGCCGCGCCGAGAGTCCAACCGAGAGAGAAGCAAGCAGCATGCAGTCACGTCACGATATATTTCAAGACAACCAACGACCGCCACGGCGTTTGGGTGATGACTTCAACCGACAGATGCCTTGACCATGTTGTATCCGTTTTTATCCCGTCACTTGGTGAACAGGCGAGAGAGTGAACGGAAATGCCGCTCGCGAGTCACAAGGCAGCGAGCGTGCGGCCGGCGACGGCGACGGCGAGTAGGCGTCGCGGCGTCAAAGCCACCTCAGCCTCAGCAGCGCCGCAGTCGCCTCCCCCGCCGTCCGTCTCACCGTTGGCGTCGCCAAAGTCGGCGGCGATCGTGGCCAGCGACAGCAACGCGATCAATTCGGGGCTCATGGTCAGTTGATGCTCGTCGACCGTCGATCTACGGCCACATCTCATGTCCTCACACCCGTGTGTTGCGCTAGTTGCAGCTGGAGCGCAAGGCGCAGGAGCTGTGCCAGGAGACGCGCGCGCAGTACGAGCTGCTGCTGCAGCGACAGGAGACGGCGCACGAGCGGCAGCTGCAGACGGCGCGGGCCACACTCCAGCAGGTGCTGAGCACGTCCATCTCACTGGTTGACCACCAGTAGCTCATGGCCAGCGAGAAGGAGACGAGGAGCCGCGAGCGGGACGAGCTGGTGGCTCGCCACAGCCACGAGCTGGTGGCTCGCCACAGCCACGAGCTGCGTGGACTCGCGCGCTCTGAAGCCAAGAAGTGGATGCGCAAGCTCCAGCGGAGTCAGCGGCACTTGCTCGGCAAGATCAACGCTCTCAAGGCGAGATGTGCGCAGCTAGAGCTCGACAAGAGCCGTGTGGAGGCGGCAGTGACCGAGCGTGAGCGTGAACTGACCGGGCTGCGAGCTCAGATTCGCGGCGCTAAGCACAAGCATCGAGAGGCGCAGGCGCGTGTGGAGGAGGCGTGTCGCCACTTGGCATCGCTGCGCGTTAGCCTGCGCAGGAGCGAGGCGAGGAGGCGAGACGCCGAAGAATCAGCCAAGTCGGCGGCCGGTCTGACCCGCCGACTGCGCGAGAAGCTAGCGAAGAAGGACGTCGTCGCTGCGACGAAGGGCAGGCTGGAGACCCGTGCAGCCGCCGTCGAGACGCAGCTGGAACACGCGCGTGAGGCGCTCGAGGCGGAGCGGGCAGCGGCCCAGTCCCTGCAGGTGAGCCATATTGTCCACGACTCTGATCGTGTCTAGAACTCTCAGACTCACGATCGGAATCGAGTGCAGAGCGAGAAGAAGGAGCTGGCGGCACTGGCGCTGGAGCTGCAGCGGCGTGCGGCGCAGCTCGAGACGCGCGAGCAGCTCAACGAGGACGTACGTGCGGCCGAGCGCTTGCAGTTCGAGCAGCAGGCGGGGAAGCTGGCGACCGAGCTGGCGGACGAGCGCGCGGCGATTGTCAAGCTCAGAGGTCGCGTTGAGGAGCTCCAGAGCGCCGCTAGCCAGGCGCAGCTCGCGCTGCAGGTACGCTCGGACTTGTCAAGACTCACGCGCGGTGGACCGCTTCTAACTCGTGTTGCGCTGCTCTACACGCGACAGGATCAACGCGTGCGGCTGGAGATGCGCGAGCAGCAGCGCATCAGCGAGAACCAGCGATTCGCGCGCGTCGTGGAGCGCCATGAGCGGCGCGCGGGGCGGCTCAGGGCGGAGAACGAGTCGCTTCGCGCTGAGGTCGACGAGCTGCGCCGTGGGATGGCCGAGATCGAGGCGTTCGAGAAGACCATCTCGAGACGCGGCCGGTGATCAGGACCGGCCCAGAGGGGGACGGTCGCTGATCTACAACCAGGACCTGGCGCTCGAACCAGGTGCGCAGGACGAGCGACTGCTGCCATCAGTTGAAGCGCCGCAGCCGTTTACTGACGTCGCGCCAGCGACCGAACGGGCGCGACCAAGAGCGCGACGCCCAGGCAATTGGGGAGACGCCGCCACACACGGAGCGGACGCCGCGTGGTCGGAGTCCGATGGCTCCAGCGCCGCCGCCGCTTGCAGCAACGCGCGTGTTCTGCTCGCCGGTTGGCCATGTCATCGTCACGAGTGTCATGGCATTACGACTCATGTTGAAGCTGTAAAATCCACACATGAAGTTCGGGTGATTGGATGATTGGGTGAATGAGCAAAAGCCCAAGCGCCGATGAATCAGAGATCGGGCCAACGGTCGCGAAGGACGACGTCCAGCCAACATGAAACCCGCGAGAATTTATATTCTGCCGGGCTGAGGATCTTACGTGTCGCCTGCCACGCCGCCTTGGTCGATGGCGCTCGCCGCTTCCAGAACCTTCTCCCCGCGATGCCATTACTGAGATCGACCGTCGGTTATCACCACGGGGACGGCTTCTAGTATCTTGAACGCTTCCGACAGTACCCAATGTGTCGAGATGCGGATGCCTTCCACCTCGGAAGATCGTTCGGTTGTCCTTGTTGCCGCGTGGGTTTTCGCTGGGAAAGGGGCGATTGGTCCGAGGCCACCCGCGGTGAAGCCACTACAAGGACCTGCTCGTCTCGCCCGGCTTCCAACAGGTTATGTGTTTATACAGGTGATCACAGACTGTGATAATAACAAACTAATAACACATAGTCATTACGGTTAAGACGGGATATGCGTTCGGACAGGTGATGACTGTATCTCCTTGTCAGCTTCCTCCCCCCTCCCCCTTTGCGCTGGTTTATTCTAGAATCGCAGCCAAGTCGTCGACCCGGACCGCGCGCAGTTTGCAGCTCGTTCCCCCTCGACTCGCCGCGTCAGACCCGACTTTTCCCCCTCCCGCGCTCCCCCCGCCCCCTCTTCCCTCTCTCGAGCACCCAGGCGACCATGTCGGTCATCGGCGTGGACTTCGGCAATGTGGACTGCGTGATCGGCCAGGCCAAGCGCGGCGGCATCGACATCATCCTGAACGAGAACTCGAACCGCAAGAACCCCAACATGGTGTGCGTGCAGGGCAAGCAGCGCTTCATCGGCGAGGCGGCCATCAGCGTGGCGCGCATGCACTTCAAGAACACGGCCACGGACATCAAGCGCCTCATCGGCCGCAAGTTCAAGCACCCGGAGGTGCAGCGCGAGATCGCGCAGCTGGCCTACGAGTGCGTGGAGCTGGCCAACGGCGACGTGGGCGTCGTGCTCAACTACAACGACGAGCGCGTGACCTTTTCGTGCGAGCAGATCGTGGCCATGGTGCTCAACAAGATGCAGAACATCGCCGCGGCCGCCAACGAGGGCGTCGCGCCCGCCTACGCCGTGCTGTCCTGCCCGGGCTTCTACACGGACGTGCAGCGCCGCGCGCTGCTCAACGCGTCCAAGATCGCGGGTGTCAACTGCCTGCGCCTGCTGAACGAGCACACGGCCGTGGCGCTCGCCTACGGCATCTACAAGTCGGCGCGCAACCTGTTCCACGAGACGGAGCCGCAGTACGTCATGTTCATCGACCTGGGCCACGCCAGCTACACGGTCTCGATCGTGGCCTTCGTGCAGGGCAAGCTGCAGGTCAAGGCCGCCGCCTACGACCGCTTCCTGGGCGGCCGCGACTTCGACTACGTGATCGCCAAGGACGCCGCCGACAACTTCGCCGCCAAGTACAAGACGGACCCGCTGGCCAACCCCAAGTCGCGCATCAAGCTGCTCTCGGCCTGCGAGAAGTCCAAGAAGAACCTCAGTCCCTACGGCGTCACGGCCACGCACCTCAACATCGAGTGCCTGGCCGACGACCGCGACTACCACTCGCAGATCACGCTCGAGCATTTCGAGACGCTCATCGCGCCGCTGCTCGCGCGTCTGGATGGCCCCATTGAGCGGGCGCTCAAGGACGCCGGCATTGACAAGTCGCAGTTGGCCAACGTTGAGATCATCGGCGGCGGCACCCGCGTCGCCAGCGTCAAGCGCCACCTGTCGGAGGTGCTCGGCCTGGACAAGGACGCGCAGAACTACGGGCTCAGCACGACGCTGAACGCCGACGAGTCGGTCGCGCGCGGCTGCGCGCTGCAGTGCGCCATCCTGTCGCCCATGTTCAAGGTGAAGGAGTTCAGCATCACGGACTGCGTGCACCTGCCGGTGCGCGTGTCGTGGGACGGCGCGTCGGCCACGACCACGTCGACGGCGGCGGAGAACGCCAACGACGACGAGGATGTCAACATGGAGGAGGGCGAGTCGTCGGACAGCAACTCGATGATCATCTTCCACCGCAAGGACGAGTACCCCAAGACGAAGCGCATCACGTTCCGCCGCGACAAGCCGTTCGCCATCGACGCCGTCTACGACGAGTCGGCCAAGCCGTACCTGCCGGCGGACTATGTCATGTCGATCGGCAAGTTCACGATCGGCGGCCTGCCGGTGCTTGACTCGTCGGCCGAGCTGCCCAAGATCCGCGTCAACGTGCAGCAGGACATTAATGGCCTGTTCGCCGTGTCGTCGTCCCAGCTCATGCAGGAGGTCAAGGAGGAGGACAAGCCGGCCGAGGCCGAGGAGGGCAAGGAGGGCGAGGCCAAGGAGGCCGAGGCCAAGGACCAGCCCAAGAAGAAGCGCTTCCGCAAGGTCGAGCTGACGGTGACGGCCGAGGTCGGCGGGCTGTCGCCCTCGGAGGTGACGGCGGCCACGGAGCAGGAGCTCAAGATGGCGCACCAGGACCGCGTGATCGAGGAGACGTTCAACAAGCGCAACGAGCTCGAGAGCTTCGTGTACGAGATGCGCAACCAGGTGGCGGACCGCCTGGCGGCCTTCATCACGTCGAGCGAGCGCCAGACGCTCGAGGACCAGCTCGCCGCCGCCGAGGACTGGCTGTACACGGACGAGGGGTTCGACAGCACCAAGTCGGTGTACCAGAACAAGCTGGACGAGCTGCGCAAGCTGACGAACCCGGTGGAGTTCCGCCTGACGGAGAGCTCGGAGCGCGGCGTGGCCCAGGCCGAGCTGCAGAGCACCATCGAGGAGTACAAGCGCATGGTCAACTCTGGCGACGACAAGTACTCGCACTGGTCGGAGGAGGAGAAGGCCAAGCTCCGCCAGGCGTGCGTGGACGCCGAGACGTGGCTCTTCGACGGCCTGGCCAAGCAGGCGGACCTGCAGCCCACGGACGCGCCCGCGCTCACGTCGGCCGCCATCCGCACGCGCGTCGTGGGACTGCGCGCCGTCGCGCTGCCCATCGTCACCAAGCCCAAGCCGCTGCCCAAGGTCGAGACGCCGTCCGCGCCCGCGTCGGAGGAGGCCAAGGACGCCGCCGACGACGCCGAGGCCGACAAGGAGGCTGAGAAGATGGACCTTGACTAAGGAGAGAACAGACTGTTCGGTTCGCGGCCGGAAAGCGCGCCCCATGACTGGAAATGGGAGCGGGAAGGCCGCCACGAACGAGTGAAGTTGCTGCATGTGCCTGGTCGGCTCCTGCTTGGCGTTTGATTTGCTTTTAGGCTTTTGTTTTAGAAAAGAGGAGGAGGAACGAGGAGAGTGACACGCCATTGAGCAACACGCGCAGGAAAATGGCGAGGACGAACGAGCGGCAACGCGTTCTACCTTGAGTTGGGTACTTGAAGTTACATCCGTGAACATAGCTGCTCGTGGTGTACCGGTCCAGCGCGGCTAGGTACGAATCATTACGTTCGCTCCCAGATAAGTACGCACAGTGCGAACTTAGCGCGGTGCTGTAGCTGCTGGGGCGATCCCTCGGAGCCAAGCACGCAACGCCCGGGGGACTCGCAGGCGGATTCGAGCGACAATGGCGAGGTAAGGACGGCGGCCGCTTCGGCTGCGCGTGGGGCGCGTTGCCGGGCTGTTCGGGGGTGAATTAGGTAGAGGAGACGCGCCTCTGTACGTGTGCGCGGCGCGCTGACGGCTCTCCTTCCCCTCGTTTTGCACGCAGCGGCGCGGGCGAGTTCAAGCGCGTGCAGGAGGACGAGGAGGAGTTCCAGAAGGGCCCCATGTCGGTGCTGCTGCACAGCGTCAAGAACAACTCGCAGGTGCTCATCAATGTGCGCAATAACCACAAGCTGCTGGCGCGCGTCAAGGCCTTCGACCGCCACTGCAACATGTCAGTGCGCTCGTTGTGTTCCTCCTCCACAACGTGCCTATTGACGGACTGACCGATGATGTCGACCGCAGGGTGCTGGAGAACGTCAAGGAGATGTGGACCGAGGTGCCCAAGTCGGGCAAGGGCAAGAAGGCGGCCAAGCCCGTCAACAAGGATCGGTTCGTGAGCAAGATGTTCCTGCGCGGCGACTCGGTCATCCTCGTGCTGCGCAACCCGCACGCATAGAGAGGGCACGCCACGGGCGACAGGCCGGCCGGCCTCAGGGGCGGGCGCTTGGCCCACGCCCTCCGCTCCGCTCTGTCAGCCGCTTTGGCTCTGGATCTCAACACGGAGCACGCATTTTGTATTGTTTTGTTCGTGCTGTGTGCTTGCTGTTCGCGCTGGTTTCGCGCCTCACCTCGTCCTCGTGCTCAAAAATAGCACCGATCCACGCGATTGATCCACTGTTTTGCATGGAGCAGGTGGACGCTCATCTGGCAGGCGCTCGTTCATGCATTCGCCAGCAGCATGGAGCGCGCTGTCCTGGTCCCGGTCTTCTCCCTCATGGTCGCACTGCCGGAGGAGTGTGAGCCCACACCCGGGCGTTCCCCCCGCTTTGCTCTCCGCCTCACGGCGCAACGACCATGGCGCTGACGCTCGAGTCGCTGCCGCCGGCGCTGCTGGAGCGGCACGTGTGCGCGTTCCTGGACGCCGCGAGCCTCGCGCGGTTCGAGTTGGGCGCCAACCGCGAGCTGCGCGACGGGATCCGCCTCTCGGCGCTCTGGGCGGCGCACGTCGCGCAGCGGTTCAGCCTCACGGACCTCCCCAAGTTCAGCTCTTCAGTCGGACGCGATGGTGACAAGCTTGTGGGCTGGAAGCGCGTGTTTGTGGTGGCGCAGCAGGACGCTCGAGCGCTCGCTGCCGCCGCCCAAGACCAGGACGCCGTGCGCGTCTACGGAGACCGACGACGGGCTCTGGCGCTGACGCTTCGCCCGCGCGAGCTCAGCATCCGCGACGAGCTGGTGCTCATGCAGGCGCTGCGGCGGTTCCCGACCAGCGACGTGCTGGTCTCCTTGTACGCGCGCATGCTGTGCGAGTCGCAGTGGGCGGCGCGCGTCACCGGCGGCGGAGGCAGAGCCAGCGGCGCTGACAGTCGGCGGAGTGGTCTGCCGCTTCTTGCCGCGCCCGCGTCGCCGCGGCTTCCGCTGCCGCTCGCGTTCCCGCGATCGTGAAGCTGTAGAGATGAGAACGATACGCGCCGAGTTCGGAGCGCTCAACACGTGACAGACCTCCACACGCGATACGCGACCCGGCCAAGGCGAACGAAAGAAGGTTCACACGCAATATACTTTTTCCTTTGAAGCATACATGATGGTGGTGGTGGCGGTGACGGCGGGAAGAGGGACCGAGAGCGTGCAGGACAGCGGAGGCGCTCGGGTGGAGACGCCAACGGTCTCCTAACCACGACCACCGCCTCCGTGCAGCCGCCCTCGAGTCTCTCACTCCCGGCCGTCGTACATATCCGGATCCGATCGCTTCGACCGCGGCGCATCCTTCGTCTCCCTTGACTGCTTCCTGCCTTCAATGGGCAGAACGCGATACCTGACCGAGACGAACGTCAGGTTCCCCACTTTCACGCTCATCACACGAGCGACGACGGCGTCGCAGCCGCGAGCGGCGGCTGCAGCAGCTTCTTCGTAGGCGACGACGCTAAATCGATCTCACTCGACGACACCTCGGGAGTTGCAGTGGCAACGGTCGCATCGCCTCCTTCGTGCGCATCGTTCGTCGCGGCGCTAGGATCCGGAAGACTGTCGACGGGCGCTTCACCTTCCACGACGTCGTCAACTTCGGCGCCGCTGTCAGCCGCGGGGGACGAAACCCGGACAGCCGGCTCTTCGGGCGCGTTTTCGTCCAGCACAACGTTGTGGATACCGCTCGTTCCGATCGCTTCAAGCTCGGCGTCCATGATGTCATCCTCGGACAGGCCGCTGGTCGCCTGGTCCACTGGCGCTGACAATGCCGAAGAAATGTTGTTCGACGACGGCAGCGGCTGAGGAGAAGGCGACGGCTCGTTCGTCGCGGGCGCTTCTTCCATTACCGAATCACGGATGTCCAGCGCCACCTCAACAGGAGAAGAAACGGACGGGGCGGCTTCTGCCGGCGCTGATGGCGCCGTAGTGGAGTTCGCAGTTGCCCCTGTCACGGTCGGCAATGTCGATGGCGACAGAAGAACCACAGGGGCAGGTGGCGCAGAGGCCACGCTGTTCGGGGGCAGCAACGCCACCGGCGCCGGCCGCGTTTCCACGGACGCCGACGTCGCTGACGTCGTTGACGCGGCGGGAACCGGGTGGATCGGCACGGACGGCGCGCTGGGTTCTGCGCGTCCCAGCTGACTGGTGGTTGCCACCGGCACACCGTTGCTCAATGTGCTCGTACTGGCACGCGTGGTGTTGCTGGCGTTGGTCTTGTTAGCGTTGCTACTGGCAGCCACGGGTGCTGTCCGAGAAGCTGCGCTCGCTGCAGCACTGGTACTGCCGTTACTGCTGCTACCCCACCGCCGACTGCTACTGCTACTCGTCGGAGCAGCGTCCGTAGTAGCGGGAGCCGGAATAACACCCGCGTCCGGATGGAATGCGCACACGTCCTCAAAGATGAGCTCCTGTAGCTTCTGCTTGGTCAGCTCCGTGTTCTCAAACGCGAAGTCGAACGGCGTCGGGCACGTGCGCTCGAGTGCCGGGTCCCGCACCAGACTCAGATACGGGTGTTCAAGCGCCTCAGCGATCGTGATGCGCTTCCGCGGGTCAAACACGAGCATCTTCTCCAGCAAATCCAGGCACGCGGGCGTCGCGCGCGGGTACACGGACGCGAGAGGCACCTTGGGCTTTTTGGGCTGTCGCAGGATAAAGCGCTTCGCCTTGGGGTTCGTGATAAAGTCGAGCGAGTCCTCGGCGGGCGAGCCAATAACGTCCATAATGATCTTGAGCTGGTGCAGGTAGTCATGGCCGGGGAACAGCGGTCGGCGGCCGAGCATCTCAGCCAGAATGCAGCCGATAGCCCACATATCCATCTGCTTGTCGTACTTGGACGACAGCAGCAGCTCCGGGGCGCGGTACCACCGCGTCACGACGTACTCTGTGAGTCCCGAATCAAGGCCATGCACACCACGCGCAAGGCCAAAGTCGCACAACTTAAGATCGCAGTCCGAGTTGACCAGAATGTTCGACGGCTTGAGATCACGGTGCAGCACCTGCGCCGAGTGCACGTAGTGCACCGCAAGCAGCATCTGGTACAG
This sequence comes from Phytopythium boreale, assembly GCA_023338115.1. Taxonomy (NCBI): domain Eukaryota; phylum Oomycota; class Peronosporomycetes; order Pythiales; family Pythiaceae; genus Phytopythium; species Phytopythium boreale. Next base: position 38,276 of record JAADYG010000176.1, read on the forward strand.
GAAGTACTGGATGTGGTCGTCACTGATCGACTGGTTCGAATGAATCACGCGGTGCAGGTCCGTCTCCATGAGATCCGTGACGATGTACACGTCGTTAAACTCGTGAAGCGACGGCGGCCGGATGAGATCGATCAGGTTCACGAGATTCGGGTGGTTCAGGTGGCGCATGAGTCGGATCTCGCGCAAGATGCGCTTGGCATCGATGAGATCGTTGAACGCGTTCGGGATGTTCTTGATTGCGAGCGCTTGACCCGTCTCCGTGTCGCTCGCGGCAATCACACACCCATACGCGCCTTGGCCAACAGCCTTGATCATCTGGTACCGCTTGGGAACGTCGAACGTCGTGTTCCCCACTCGGAACTGGTGGTTGTCGCGTTTCGTGTCGCGGTACGAGTACCCGCGAGTAAGCAGCGACTGCGCGCGTTGGCTTCCAGCAGCCAGTGCTGACGACGATGCGATGGCCGAAGTCGACGCCACGGCCGCGTTCTGAGCGTTCGCATCCTTGCTCCCGGCACCATTCGCGTCTGCGCCATTCGCGATCCCGTTTTCAGCCACGGCAACACCCTGACCGTTGACACGAGCACTTCTGGAGTGCGCACCCGCGCCCATGTACTTATTGGCAGCTTCAAAGCTAATGCTGACTTGCACGCGACCGCAAGTAAACTTGGTTTCATGAGCCGACAGCAGCGTGTACCACTGCGGCACAGCGCCGCGGGCAATATCCGTGTGCAGCACACTCTCACGAACCGTTCGCGACGAGCTCGCAAGCGCCAGGAATGGCGCCAGATTCACCTTTGCAACGCCGACGATCTCTTCCACAGGCGGTGGCGGAGAAGTTTCATCCGCTTCAGCGACTGGCGGTTCCGACGGCCGCACTCGCCAGGCTTCGATCAGCATAAAGCACGGCTTACCGCGAGTGAGGCCTGCGAACGGGATCTCGTGCGAAGTGTGCCACGTCGGGTCGTATGCATGCTGGTGCGCCGAGTCCCCGCTAGCGACACTCGTTCGAGCCAAACAACCCGTCGATGAAGACGGGGCGTACACGTTGGTCTTGCCGTCAGTGAGCAATCGCAAACCGACAAATACACCGTCAGTGCTAGCGCCAGCGTTACTGTCGGCAGCACGACGGTCTGCACCATCCGCACCCTCATCGTCGTCCGCATACGTCGCCGAGTTGTCATCACCGTCGTCGTCCTCGTCGTTCTCATCCTCGTCGTTCTCGTCCGTATTATCGCTGTCATGCGCGCTTCCTGCTCGGGCGGTGGAGTCGCCTTCTTGCTTACGGTTGGAGATTTGCTCGCCACGGAACACTACGACGTGTAACGTGCCTGCCGGGTGATCGCCACTACTTCCAGCCGCGCCACTGTTGCCATTTTGGGCGGATGCGTAGTAGCTGCTGCTGCTGACTGCGGCCATTGTAGGCAGTGAAAGGCTGGAGGTAGCGTTGCAGCCAAACACGGCCGATGCCGCAATGGGGTCTGCCGTGATCGTCAGGCTCTTCACGCGACCGTCGGGCGCAAACTCGATTGTGTGCTGCCACTGCTGGGTAAACGTCCGTCCGTTGTCGCGGTTCTTCATCGTCTCGCGGCCGGCAACAACAGCTGTCGAGCCCGCTGTGGCCTGTGCGATGTCCGTGACGAGGAACGCCGTGAACTCAACCGTCTCGTATAGAATCGAGAAGAAGTGCAGCACGCCGTCGAGGCCATGATACTCGCCCCAGAACGGCACCGTCGGCGCGTAGTTGGACGTGAGCACAACATCCCGCGAGAGTTTGGGGAAGAACTGGGGCGACGACGAATGCGAGATCAGGAGCTGCCGGAATGCGAAGTAGAAGCTGCGCAAATCCACTTGAGTCGTCATGACGGCCATCGGCGGGGAGAGGGATGACACGGATGAGGAGCCAGCCATGTCGATACCGTCGACGCTAGCGGCCGTGTTGCCAGCACCAGCTCCAAGCGCTCGGGACGACGATGACGACGACATGGACATCGAGCGCGTGGTGGCGTGGCTACGCGCGCCGTTGCCGGCCGCAGCGTTGGCCGCCTCATGGTCGTCGATCGCGGCCTGCATCATCTCCACCCACATGTCCTTCTCCAACTCCGTCGTGCAACAGAGGTGGAAGCACTTGTGGCCCTTTGTCTCAATGAGGAACCCGTGCGCCTTGCCATAGTTCTCCGGCCGCACCTTGGTGATCAGCATGCGTCCGCGCAGGTTGCGTCCGCTGCGCGCCTCGTCCTTCGTGTTGTAGTAGGTGAGTGCGGCGCCGTCGAGGATCAAGTAACGCTCCTCCCAGCGCGGGAGCCAGTCGCCCTTCTTGCGCACGTATCCCTCCCAGTGGACTTCATGGTGCGGCATCTGCAGCGACGTGGACGTGCCATTCGCAGTAGACGCCGCCGACGCCGTGGTCGGGTCCACCGCTGACAAGAGATCTTCCGGCGCGGCGCTGCCGTTCGCGTTGGCGCGCGACGCGTTGCTGTGGACGTGGCCGTTGCTGCGCGACGTGGACGCGGACGCGGTCGACGGGTTCACGAGCGCGCCGAGCAGCAGATCGCGGCCCTGCGCGGGCAGCGCCGCCGCCGGCACGGGCGCTTCCTGCTCGCTCGGCATCGTCGATGTGTGTCCTCTGTTTGCGGGTCTAAAGGGGTAATGAAGGGAAGGCGAAGCGTTAGACGGAAGGTTCTTTCTCCTCCACACCCTTAAATAAGAAGAAAGGGCGGGCGCTCGTGCGTCTTATTCGCTCCAGGAAACGTACGTTTCACCCCGACCAGTTCGCGGAAGGCCGACGCCCCCGGGGTCTTCACGACAGGGAGGAGAGCGCGCGAAGACGGAGGTTACCCCGCAGACACTACTCACGGCAGGCGAGCCGACTCGGACGCGCGCGCTTGGTTCGGACTCGGGCGAGGAGGAGAAAAGGAGAGCTGACTGACGGCCGCCTGCAAACCCGCTCGCTCGCTCGTTCGCTCCCTCGCGCTGGTACTTACTTGGGTCTGTCTGTCGAAGCGGGCGGGGCGTTGTAACCTTTGTCTCTCGTTTCTTCGTCTCGCTTTTTTGTCAAGGGGGGTACGCGACAGTTATCCGGATACCCAGTGCCCCCGTATCCGGATGTGACGACGCCACGGTGGGCGAGGCCTAGCCCTGTCCCCCCCCCCAATCAGGGAACCGGGCTGTTTTTTTTAGCGAGAGAGGTCCAGTTTCGCTAATTTTATGCGGGTTGCGCGATGAGGGGCAGGCTATTTCTGAGGTGACGCGTCGGTTCAGCTCGCCGACCAGTATACTGAACGCAAGACGCGCATGTTGAAGGGCCCCAAAGCGTTGAAGTTTCCCCTTTCCAGCCAAGAAAGTGCAACCCCCCGGCCGAGAAAGTGCGGCGTTGGCCACTTCCGCCGCATTAGCGCAGCAAACGACGGACCACGTGACGAATATGGCGCACCGCGACTCGCTTCGGCTCGAGCTGCCCGAGCCGGACGCCGAGAGCGCGTTCGAGGCGCTGGTGGCGGCCAACCAGCGCTGGCTCGGCCACTACGCGCGGCTGCACCCGTCGTTCGGCGTCGAGGCGTCCATGCTCGAGCGCAACAGCCTCTGGATGAACGCCTTCTTCCAGAAGAGCCGCATGGTCACGCCGCCCGCGTCTGCCGGCGGTAAGGAGCTTTCGCTGGCGAGAAAGGTGACCCAAAAGGTGCTAACCCCGTCTTGGTGGTCGTATTCGTACTTGGATAGCCGACGCGCTCGTCAAGAAGCACCGACAGGTCGTTCTAGAGCGGCTGCGGTCCGTCACGCCGTCGCACTCCGAGTCGGAGTTCTCCACGAGCGCCGTCGACCCCATGGCGGCGCTCATGTACGCGGCCTCGGTCGATCGCTGTCCCGAGAGCCACCTAGTGAGTTACATGCATACTAACCTCACGAAGGAGCGTGCGTGCTGACCGGTCCTCTTACCTGTTCACATTACCGGTAGAACTACTTTCTGGCGGAAGCGAGCCAGCTCTTGCAGTGCCCGACGATAAAGGTCGACGCAAACCGATCGGGCTTTGCTGGCTGCGTCTTTCGCTTCCTCTCACAGTATTCGGAGCCCGACAAGCGAGTGCGACCCGCCACCTGTGCTACAACCTGGGCTTCACAGAACCACTAACTTCTCCTTCTGTCCCCAATAACAGATCCTATGTCTTCGTATCCTGATGCTCCTGGCCCAAGACGATCACTCGGCAACGGTTCGCGCCTGTCAGGTCGCCGCCCAAGGGCGCCCGTGGAAGCCAAACATGTTCATCCTGTCTCTCCAAAAGCGGCATCCGGACAATGACACCATCCGAGAGCTTGCCACGGACCTGCTGCAGTGGTTCTCGATCGACATGCCAATCGAGTCGCCCATCCAGTTGGACAGCCTGCCTTCTGCAGCCAGCCCGACCGGATTCAACCAGCAGCGAGCACGCACTGCAGACTCAGTGGTCGCGCCTCGCTCGCCACACAAGGACAACGCGCTAATGCTGCCGGAACTCGTGAAGGGTACTCCCCTCCGGCCACCATTTTCGCCAACGACCACGATCTCGGCGCTGTACATCGAAGCGCCGTCTCCTTACAGCTCGACACGCCTCCCGATCACAAGGCCGCCGACCTCGCCTATTGAGCAGAGTCGACGTGCAATGATATACAGCACCCCAAAACTGGACGCCGTTGATGGGGAGAGGCGACGTCGATGTCGAACGCCGTACATGAGCGAGGAAAAGAGTGAAGGAGGAAGCGAGGCGCACGACGGAGGAGTAGAGTCACTTCCTGGGTCACCAATGTCGAGTCCTGATGCTAGCAGCGGGCAGAAGAAGAAGATTGTTATCTCGGAGAAGTATTCGTGGAACCCGGAGTGTATCAACTCGGTCAGCGGCTTCGAGTGGTGGTGGCGATCGCTTCCGCAGAACCACGCCAGCTTGGAGCCAACCCAAAAACTCAAGGCAGTGACCAAGGCGGCCGTAAGAATGCACACCAGGGGAGAGCTCCAAAAGGCGATCGAGCTGTATCAGCTCGCGCTTTTATCCGACATCAACGGGGAAGTCGAGTTCCGACTACGAATCGACCTCGCGTGTGCCTATGAGGCCGCAAGTGAGCTTCCAAGAAGTATCGACGAGTTCCGGCGAGCAGCGGAATTGAACCCAGGTGACGCTTACGCCAAGTACAAGCTCGGAGACGTGCTCATCGCAACCGGAAAATTCGATGAAGCTCGTCAGCTGTATGAGTGCATACTCGGCGTGTATCCCCAAGCAGCAGATGCGCTGGTTGCACTGCGACGCGCGGAGGAAGACCAGCGGCAGAAGGAGGTCGCTGAACGTGCAGCACTTGCCGCGGCGAAAGCGTCCCGTCGTTCTCCGACCAAAGACCTTGATGCACCCGCCGGCGTCGATGCGAAGATCGAAGCCACACCGACACCGCCTTCAACGTCAAAGAGCACTAAACGAGCGGCAGCGCCCCGCTCAACATCGACACGAGTGCAAAAGCCATCGGATCAGAGCGCAGAGACCCCAACTCTCGCCTCAACTGTGTCCGTCGGTACACTTACGGACCCGGTTGGTTCTACGCCAGGATGCCTTGGGGACATACTGACAATTCGGTGCCGAGAGCTGCGCGTTGATTTGCGGGACTGCTTCGCAAGGATGGATCCGCACCACCGCGGCGTCGTTCGACGCGAAGCGATCACAGGAATGCTACAGATCCTCTGCGGCATCGAATTTGGCACCCTCTCAGACGAAACTCAGCAGGCGGAACTGAAGATTTCGTTTGAGGATTGGGACAAGACGGACGATTCGCAAGTGCTTCTACGTTACGCGGGTTTTCTAGGCGCGCACTTGTCAAAGCTGCAGACATTGCCGAGTGTGCTGGAGGACACCGAGGTGGAGCGTGTAACCAAGCTGCTGGACGAGCTCGTCTGCGGTGAAGCAAGGTTTATTTCCCACGCCGTTGAGTCGGTGGGCGAGGAGGCGGTTCCTGCTGATGAGCGACGTGACGGGCCATACGAGTCCGACGTCATTACGGGTCGGGACGGCACGGACGCCGTTGAAGGACACTCGGACGCTACTGCAAGTGCCGAGTCTGATGAGCAATCTCATCAGAACCACGACCATCAGCTCCAGCATCGCCAACCGGCAGCGAACTCGTCGCCACGCATGACTCTCGACGGCCGAGCGCCGTCGAGTACATCGCTAGCCGAAGTGGCACATTCCGAGCGGAGTGTTCTCGGCACGATTGTCGACGGGTACACAAGTCTCAGTCCTCGCATGGACGACAAGCGAGGAAAGGCGTGGGAGGCGCAGATCCTGAAGGCAGAGAAGGCGCGCGTGCTGGCCAGAAAGCACATGCACTGCCTCAAGTCCCTCCGCGGCATCGCCGCACGCGCTCGAACGCACATCCGCGCTCGCCGAGTGGCACGCACATACTTGGTCCAGGTTGCTCACGACGCGCGAATGACGTTGGCGGAGAGGCGCCAGGCACTGGGTGCGAGTACTTCCGGCGCCGACAAAGCTATCACATGCGTCGACGTGGCACCCGTTGGTAGTGCTCACGAACAGATGCAATACGTCGATCCCAACGCAGAGTCCGCTGCGAGAGCACACGACCAAGCGAACGACTTCGATGCCAACGCAGCGCGTCTGAAGACCATGGCCGCAAGCGTGTACGATGAGGCGGTGTGGATGACGCTCCGTCGCATCCACTGCGCGCGCGACGTGCAGCACCTGCAATCGCTGGCTCGGCAGTACGCCGCCGAGTACTGCCGCGTTCCAGCGCACATGGCGGCGGAGCACGGCTCCACCCAGCAATAGGCGACAACTGACGGCCGCGCGGATGGAGCGGAACGGACGGCAACCAGGACATGACGTCATGTTAAATCACAGCCGCGGAGCTGAGCGCCGCATCTTTTATTCCCGCGCCCACGGCGAGCGCTGGCTGGATCTTTTCGCCGCCCACGCCATCAACCCAAGACCCTCGGACCGCCACCACGTCGCGCGCATCCTCCCGACGCATTCATGTGTTTGCGCACCCAAGTCGAGCGACAGGTTGGTGCAACCCGGTTGAGTGGCGCGCCGGCCCGCGGTCGCGCGCTGCTTGGCCGGCGTCAGCCACCCGCACACGCAGCCCAAGCGCCGCGCTCTGGCTGCTTTGAGCTTCAGAAAGCGGCGCCGCTCGTGCATAGACCGCGGCTCGGTCCGCCGCGAAACGGCCCCGATGACGCGCATGGCGTGGCGCGAGGCGGAAGCCATGACGTGCAGAGAGCGGGCGCTGCGGACCAGAATGCTTGGGGTCGGAGGTGGGTTTTTGGGTGAACGACTGGGTTTTACACCTTTGATACGATGAAAATGATTCGATTTATATATTGACCTCAGACAACGGTTCATTTTGATTCTTTTTTTTATTTGTAATTGATGACTGTTTTTTTAGTTTTGGGTTAATTACAGTTTTGCACAGCTTTGTTCTGACCGCACGTATTGTGCTTTGCACCAGTTTTGCCGACCGATTTAGAGCTTATTTCGACCTGGACCAAAATTAAATGAGTGTTATAAAAAGGTTGGTCTCATATAAATCGGGGAGTCATGGGCAGTAATCATTCAGTTTGACACATGGTCGATATATGATCCCGGATTTATTATAAAAAGTGGCTGGTAAAACGACCTTACCCTTGACGATGATTGGCCAGATCAACTGTTGCCCCCAGAATTATCCTAAATCAGCCATTTTTGCACTTTTAAGAGTACAAAAGCGGCGCCTTTGACATAAAAATGTTTTGTCAGTCACCATGAAGTACAAACCTAAAAGTAGGCTGATATATATGTAAAACGAGATGCAAGCCCGTTTTATCACACGCATTTAGCTTAAATGTGCCTTCATCAACATATAAAACGACCAGAACCCGAGTCGTTTTGCCAAAAATTGCAAAGCACAATACCAACTATCTGAGTAAAGTCAGGCTAATCAGTACTCTTCTATAATAGCCCTGGTTCCTAACCAGCGTCAGTACAACCACGAAAGTCCCCCTACCGAAGGCACGCGAGATCAAGCGCAGCGCGCAGCGCTTCAAGACTAAGACTTAGGGTCAAACGCCCAGGTCTTCGGCTTGGCTTTGAAGGCTATGCCGGCTTGGTGCGAAGCGAAGTCTTCGCACCATGACCATAACTAGTGTTGGCAAATTACCAAGGTAACGGGTAAATTACCAGGTAATTATCGTTACTTTACCAAAGCTAATTTATCAACAGTTAACTTTTGGTAACTTTTATTGTTACCGTAATATATTATGCCTAGAATATATCAAAATTTCCTAAAACGAAAATATGTTAGGAAATGCTCGCAGTAAATTACAAACGTGTGTAGAAATTGTGTAAGAGTGGGAGGGTAACTTGAGGTAACTTTGGTAATTACCTGATAAATTACCAGGTAACGGTAACTTTAGTAACTTTTGGTAATTACCTTTTGCTATCCCTACTCATAACCTTCGCATTGATCCCCTTTAGGAAAGGGCTCAGGGCTTAGGGTAATCGGTAGCATTTAGCTGTACAGTATTAAATTTTAATTCAGTACAAAACAATAAAAATTGAGAGGTCATCTCGCTTATTCTGAGACATGAAGAATCGGTGGACTTAGGGAGAACCTTTGTTTTGAGACCAAACGCGATTCCGTCTCAAATTCTGATTTCTTTTTTTAACTTTTTTTCCTACCATTGTATTTCCAGCACCGCCGATTTTGGTTGGGTGTTTTTTTTACTTTTTCGCTAGAAGTTGTGCTGGAGAACAAGGTGGGATATCGTTCGATATTGTGTTCGGTTCAAACGCGATTATTTTTGCAGAAAAGGTGCGAAGAATTGCGAATGTGTCCTGCCGAACGGGTAGCATACAATGTAGACGTTGTTAGGAATCTATATGTGGTTTTATGTTGGGGGAAATCCTGTTTCGGGGCAGTATTTTTGAAATAATTTGAAAATGGGGCCATTACATTTCTCTTTAAAAAAAAAATGACATTCGATTCAAACGCACCGTATTTTGATAATCTACCTTCAAGTTCAGCAATAAACGAAAACAAAGCACAAGAAGTTGTAAGTTTTACGTCGATGAAACAGAGGCAAGCAAGCTTCTGCACAGCCAAAGCGTACCCCCTTCCAAAGCATCCATATATCCAAAGTGTTCCGTGTATCCAAAGTGTTCCGAGTATTCTAAGTGTAACTGGTGTTCAATGCGTGACTTCTGTTCAGGCGAGCAAGGGCCCTAAGTCCTCAATTTGGTGTACAGGCAAATAGTTACAGCCGCTTATAATACTTATCAACACATCGATGTGGTGTATGACTGATAGTGCAAGGCGCAACAGCATAGCATGCCAAAGTGTAAATTTGAGTTTGAGTACAGACTACGATTTAGATACGGATGACCCATTGGATACGGGCTACGCTTTGGACGCACACCGCAGTCCAGATACACACCACCCACTGTAAAGCAAACTGTTGTTGGTTGTCTATACCACTAGAGGCTGGATGCTGTCGAAGTATTACCGTTCTCATCATCAAAAATAACAAAACGCGGTCTATATAAACCAACGCGGGTTGGTTTCCAAAAGAGGAATTTAACGAAATATGTCAAGAATACGGTCCCGAAACAGGATTTCCGCTAGATGTAATGAAAGCGATCCCGACGAAGCAAAACGCCATCTCGTTGCTTCTGGAATGATATCAATAAGAGGATTTTTAAAGTTTATCATGCCGTACTTTAACTATCGCTGTATGGCTCAAGTGGAATGGTTTTGGGGTTGAGGCCAAAATCGTGAACTGAGCTGAGAATCCAGAAGCAAACCGCTTGCGCAAATAGATAGCTTTATTTTAAACTCGGATTGGTGCCGCACGAAGGTGCGTACATTAGTTTATGCGCTTGAGGCGCTCGAAGCTATCTTCCTCGGTGAATTGTGGCCGTCGGGAAGGCGGTTATCGACGTCTATTTTACATACAATTTTCATGTGCAATTTTAGCTCAAATGCATTCCCAAAGGCATTCACGGATGGTCATACATCCTCTGTCCCTCGAGGATATTACTGGAGGGAGTTATACCACCATAAACTTATCTCAAAGTTTAATTCAACAAACTATTGCAGGGTTAGTTAATCATACAGTTTGCTAAACCATAAGTATGAAGCGACAAAACGTTAATTTCTACACAAAATAAATCTGCAGTTGGTTACAATTCGTACCTTATAGTCACTATTTATGCACTCTCCCTCCCGCCCAACCTACTGCTTGATCTCTCTCTCTCTCTCTCTCTCTCTCTCTCTCTCTTATCACCGACTGGTTGGCATCACACTTTGTGTTTCCACCGTCGAGCTGCGCGCACACACCATCCCTGTTGCTGTTTCTGACCGAAATTCAAGGTCCAGGTCGCGTCTGCCGAGGGAATGGAGGAGGGTCTAAACTTATGCCTCGCACGGTACGGCGCACAAGACCTCTCGTTCCCGTAGTGCGCTGCGAGATGATTGGATAATTAGA